>NIVC01002121.1:0-120000 GCA_002269645.1 Macrostomum lignano | reverse complement strand
ACTAAGTTGCATTTTCAGTCAAAACCAGGTCGCATGACCGGTGTAATTTTAGATGTTGCGCATGTCTGTCTGGTTACTCTTCTACTCGTAGAAACTCTCGACTTGATGGAAATCCTGCGCGATTGGCGATTGCGGTAGCGGCTGCAGCTCAAACTGGCTCACATTCTCAACAAAGTACTGCTCTACAAGCAGATACTGCTGCAGAGAATTTGGCAACGGAAGCAACCCGACAGCTGCGCTGGCTCCAAGCTGTCTGCCACGAATGCGGGCCATGATCTCGAAACGGCACAGATGTTTTAGCGATGGTAAAACAGAGTTACGGCTAAGCGGGGCCAGCTTTAACGGGTCATCAGCGGTCGGTTGTGGCAATAAATAGCGGGTGCTACATGTATTGGCGGATCTAACGCTTCTGGAATCTCGAACCAGGTAATCAATAAGGTCCGTTAGATTCGTGCGCGACCGAATATTCATATCACGCCAGCTGAGATGGAAGACACCTGTATTAAAGAATATTTCTTTTTAGTAAAAAGGAAAAAAATGCTACCTACTAAATCACAACTATTGAGTATACAGGTACAAGTGTACAGGTGAGCTACTCTGACAAGTGTACAGGTGAGCTACTCTGACAAGTGTACAGGTGAGCTACTCTGACAAGTGTACAGGTGAGCTACTCTGACAAGTGTACAGGTGAGCTACTCTGACAAGTGTACAGGTGAGCTACTCTGACAAGTGTACAGGTGAGCTACTCTGACAAGTGTACAGGTGAGCTACTCTGACAAGTGTACAGGTGAGCTACTCTGACAAGTGTACAGGTGAGCTACTCTGACAAGTGTACAGGTGAGCTAATCTGACAAGTGTACAGGTGAGCTACTCTGACAAGTGTACAGGTGAGCTACTCTGACAAGTGTACAGGTGAGCTACTCTGACAAGTGTACAGGTGAACTAATCTTACAAGTGTACAGGTGAACTAATCTTACAAGTGTACAGGTGAACTAATATATTCTGTACAACGGCTACTGCACCCTACTGTAAGCTATTGATACAAGTAGAATGATTTCCACTTTCATGACTCACTGGACTCGCAAACGATTTTGGTGTCAAATGTTAAGCCATTATAAAGCAGGCATAGATAGAAAACATTTAAATTATAGGGCGATTCTCGCACAATAAACGATCCATTGGGTCGGCCGGCCAAAATTCTAGTCACATCGGCGCTATTCAGGGGACCGAAGTACCACGGCATCTGTGGGGACGGGAGCGATTTCATCTGGGAGTTTTGCAGTTAATAATAATAATAATATAAAAACAGATCAAACCTGCCCCAATCGGACCAGATGTGCAACCGACAGCTCAGCCGCAGCTATTGCGCGGCGCATCTGAAGGCTGCGTACGGCTGTTCAGTCCAAGGACTGGGTGGTCGCCACACACAGCCTCAATTACCCCAGCTGATGCTGGTACCCACTTTATAGCTGAATGGACTGAAGCAATGCAGAGTGAAGTGTCTTGCTCAATGACACAAACGTTTGCGAGTGGGTCGAGAATCGAACCCTCGACCTTGAAGGCTTCAATTCGTCAGTCTGACGCTCTAACCACTAGGCTACAACCCCCTTATGTTGCACTTGGGAACAGGCATACCGGCAGACAGGACAGACAGGACAAGACAGACAGACAAGTAGGACAGACAGGACAGACAGACAAGTAGGACAGACAGGACAGGCAGGACAGACAGACAGGCAGGACAGACAGACAAGTAGGACAGACAGGACAGGCAGGACAGACAGACAAGTAGGACAGACAGGACAGGCAGACAAGTAGGACAGACAGGACAGGCAGGACAGACAGGACAGACAGACAAGTAGGACAGGCAGGACAGACAGGACAGACAGACAAGTAGGACAGGCAGGACAGACAGGACAGACAGACAAGTAGGACAGACAGGACAGGCAGACAAGTAGGACAGACAGGACAGACAGGACAGGCAGGTCAGACGGGCGATCTGGAGTAGAGGTAGAATTCAAGGCAGCAAGAAATCTTTACCTGTTTAATCTGTTTGATGTCAAACATACAGGGGTAGTGTCCACTTTGGCGGCTAATCTGGTACGCGAACCTGCCGCTTCTTTCAAAATTTTGCAGACTAATCTCAGACTCGTTGGCCCTTCGATAATCTCTTTGATGATTGCTCCTGCCGCCAATGAAGCGACAGGTCGTCAGGATTCGGCAGACACGCTGCCAAACTGTCCCACTCTCAGGCCGCGCAGATTGGATACTGCGAGTGTCTGCTACAGGTTCTTGAAGATCCGCCAGAGGCGGCAGAGGCGGCAGAGGCCTGATCTCATCGTTTATTGGCCGCCTGTGTAGGCGGGGTGGTATTAGCGGAGGTCGTTGTTGCTGGAGTGGCTGCTCAACAAGCTGCTGATCCATGCCTAGTGGCTCCATCCTATATTTATTATCAACACTCTGAAAATATTTGAGCAAGATAGGTTTAATAACTGTTTTACTGCATCCTTTTGGAATAAGTATAAATTAGGTTTAGTTTAACAAATAACTTTACTTTACGTAATTACTAGTCCAAAATATGAGCCATATTCACTTTTCTTGCTTTCCCTTTTTTAATGATAAATATGTTTTAATGGATGATATAAAATTTATGCTTACAACACTTGTAACAAAATATGGTGTAAAATTAATAAATATTGAAACCTATTGGTATATATTCTAGAGACTATATAATGTATATAGGCTCTAATAATGTAATATGATGGTGTAAAATTAATATATATTGAAACCTATTGGTGTATATTCTAGAGACTATATAATGTATATAGGCTCTAATAATGTAATATGATGGTGTAAAATTAATATATATTGAAACCTATTGGTATATATTCTAGAGACTATATAATGTATATAGGCTCTAATAATGTAATATGATGGTGTAAAATTAATATATATTGAAACCTATTGGTATATATTCTAGAGACTATATAATGTATATAGGCTCTAATAATGTAATATAATGGTGTAAAATTAATAAATATTGAAACCTATTGGTATATATTCTAGAGCCTATATAATGTAGATAAGAATATAGATGTAGCAAATGCCAAACCCAGATAAAAAATTAGTGCTGGCACATATACAAAGGCTGTTCTTTAGGTTCAATTCATACTACAAGCCATTGTAGTTATTTATACACATGCAATCCCCTGATCTTAGATGCACAGTTATATTTGCAACAGTTAGTATAGATAGTAGATGTGGTACACAAAAATTAGCTTAACTATTCTCAATTTAAGCAGTTAGAGCTAGTTTAGATATTCCCAAAAATATATGTTTGATGTTTAATTATTAAACCGCATTATTGACAATAATATTTATCCTATACTTAGGATCATATCATGTATGCTAGAAATTTCAAGCACAATTTTGACAAAAACACACACAAAGCACAGTGAATGTGGAGCATGTCTGCAGCTTGCTTTTTTAACATTTGACTTTGGACCTCATCTTGTATGTGTGAGTGCTTGCTTACATGCATAAATTTTGCAAATATAATGCTATACTTGTGGCAATGTTGTGTTAAAATATTGTCAACATTGGTTGCAAATGACAAAAGTTATTAACATTTTACTTTAAATCAGAATATGCATTACATGGGCCACCCTATATATAGTCAATACATTTTTTCTAACCATCTTCTCCAATCAAATTCTCTAATGATTTTTAGGGTAAATTTTATAACCATGGGCACTTTTTCTAGGCTCTCATTGGCTTATTTGCTTAGCTTGTGCAGATATACAAGAGGAAGGGGTCTATCACAACTAAAATACATGATTGATTTTCATATAATCTATAGTTTATAGACTAAAGAAATCCAATTTTGCTGCAGAAATCTCAAAGGCTAGTTGGAGAAAATTCCAAAGAAAAAATTATGGTTGGAGAAAATATGCACATAGTTTTTGTCAAGTTTTATATTCATAGATTGATATACTAAGATAATACAATAAAAAAAACATCAATTTGTATATCAACATACATGCGCAAAAGTTGGCCGAGTTGGCCGATCTGGCCAACCGATTTGGCGGCCAACCAAAGTAAGTCGCAAAAATTCCCACCCAAATAAATACCAAAGTAGTACTAAGTCGCTGACGAGGCATTTTGCCCCAATAAGACAGTGATAGTTACTCCAGCCGTTTACCCAAAGTTGCATTAATTTTGCTCTTTTACATGTAAGTCGCATTTTTTGACCAAAAATGATGTCACATTTTTGTTAAAACTAAGTCGCATGGCCGACCGAATTTTCGAAGTTGCGCATGTATGTATATCAATCTATATAGTATATTTACTAGTGAAACCTGATTATTTTTATTTAAGTATCTTTGAAATTTTTATAGGAGCCTACTTCTAAAAAAAACTGTACATACTAATATACATTTTTACAATAGCATTCTTAGAAAAACAATATTGATAATATTTATACCATCATTAAGCAACAAACTATGAATTAGTTAAGTAATATAAAAAATATTAAAAAGCTATATATTATATACTTTATACTACATGTTGCATAAAATATATTTATATGTATATTATATATGTATAATCAGCAGTATGGCCAAAATCTCTACATATAAAAATCAAAACTCTGTCTATACTCAAAACTCTGTCTATAAACTGTCTATAATCAAAATGAAAAGTAGAGAGGAGAGAGGAGAGGAAAGAGAAAAGAAGAGACAAGAGATGAGATAAGAGAGATGAAAGAGAAGAGAGATAAGGGAAGATACGAGAGAAGAGGGGAGAGAGGAGAGAGGAGAGGCGAGGGACGAGAGAGATGAGAGGAAACAAAGAGACAATAGAAATTTTAAAGGATCCAAGGGACGTAGGGAAAGTCAGGGAGAGACCAGAGTTTAGCAATATATGTTTTAGAGTCAGACAGACATTGCCTGACATTCTGCGCAGTACCCCAGCCAACAATGTCTCAAACCCTAATTTTACACAAATGGCTCCATTTTATGTCTAGCCTCTATCCTACTAACTATTAACAAGTTTTCGTTTGTGTATGGCCTTAGACTTCAGAATACATGCAAAAGTAGTTCCGGGTATTGGAATTCCCCGGGTTCAAAATCCGCGGGTTTCAACAGCTTGTGCCTATATATAATTAAATATCTATCATATAGAATCATTTGCTAAATTATTTTTTCATTATTTTTTTAGAGTCCAAAATATTAAAACAAGTGAAAAAATTAATAGGCCTAGCTTAACATATATTGGCAATTAAATTGTTATAGTCAATTGCTACATTGCCATATTACACAAAGTAACCTCTATGTTCACTAACTCAAGCCAGTTGTACCTTTGCAATGGTACAATCTAACTTGAGGCCACTAGTTGTCTTGTCTTGTCTAGTCATCCAGAGAGTAATAGTCAAAAATAAAAAGTAAGCAATTGTTTGACTTGATTGCTAGTATTGGCAGCTTAGCAGCTATTTTTTTATCTCAAACATATTTCACTTTTTTTTATGGTTCCCTGTATTGTCATAGCCTAATGACCATAGACATATTTTTATGCTTTATATATACAAAAGTGATACTTTTTTAAGAATTCCTGACATACCAATGCGCAAATTCAATGTTGTAGAGATGTGTCTTAGGTAAAATTATCTAGTAATATTATTACCCAATATTAAAATAGTGCCCTTGTTTTTTGATGTGGCAATTGACTATAATAAACAATTTATTTACTAGTATATATTAAACTATTAATTCATTCATTTATAAGACAGTGTACTTTATAATATAGAATACTCTTCTAGTACATTTAGCTGTAATTATAACCTATTATTTCTTAAAAAGTACTTTATTTAAATTTCTACCCTCATTTTTGTTTAACTGTAATATTTTGAAATATTATTTTATAAGAAAAATTTGTTATTCGCCAATTTTGTATAAACAGAAGGTCAGAGAGAGCCAGAAAGCGTAACTTGCAAACATAAGAATTGCCTTACTATATTGCCTCACTTATCAAAATTTAATAATTTTTAGTCCATGAAAAACCCCAAATTGGGAAAAATGGCTAGAAAGTGAGAATTGCCTTAGAAAAAAAATTGCATTAGAACTATAAAATCATCTTAGAGCAGTAAACCACTATAGAGCAATATAAACTCTTAGAGCCATGAAAATCTGATCTTGGGAATGCCCAAGACTAAGAGAATTCCACTTTTACACTTTAAAAGAAAAATTAAAAAATATGGAAATGGGGTTTAGTGCCAATAGACTACTTAGACCAAAAATAGTATATGTTACCAATAAGTACATAAATGCACTATTAATCTCTACATATAAAAATCAAAACTCTGTGTATGTGTGTGTGTGTGTATGTCTATGTACAAATTACTTTGCTATGGACTCCTAAACCACTCAACCAATTCACACCAAATTTTGCACCCACCCTAAATTCACTACGGAAAGTGTCATAAGCTACCTTAAAAATTCCTAAATTTGAGTCTTCCTACCTAAAAGTGCAAAAAACTGCTCAAAATGCGCGATTTTTTCACTAAATGCTTCATAATGCCACTCCACTTTTATCAATTGTCTTCAAATTTGACACAATCTTCAACTATTTTGACACAATCATGTAAAATTTTGAGTCTCAAAGTTGATCCTGAACAGTGCTGTGCACTTTTAAAGTTAGGCTGTTTTTTTAGAGTAGCAACCACCCCAACCTCCGCTCACCTGCCTCTCTTTCCCAATCCTGATCTGGACCCAAATGGGTTTCAAAATCGACTAACTTTCAGCTGCCATAAGTTTGCTCCACATAAAGCGATTGACTTTAAACTTGACACAATTTTTAATTGACTCATTCTCTATCTAAATGTAAAGTTTCAACTCTGTAACTCAACCGAAAAAGAAACTGTAAGCATGTGAAGTTTGTCTGTTTTTTTCTGTTGTTTGTGCCACTCACTCACTCATTCCCCCAGAGCCAGACCAAGGGTCAGGCAATAGAGCTGAATGTACATGACAATGTACAGTGTTTTAGAATAGCTTTGTTTATGGCCTTCTTTGCACCCCCTTGGAGGGGCTATGTTTAGCCATCCATAACAGTTACGTGAGAAATTCTAACCACTTTGTCCTCTGTATAGGCAAACTCTGCAGCAGTTTAACAGTGGATGGCAAATCAAGGTAATCCAGCATGGTTTGTAAAAGCGAAAGATTTATAAAAAGGCGATGCAATGTAATACAACCCTATTAAATTAGTCACACCATGGAAATTTAAGGTTTCTCTTAAAGGTACTTTAAAATTTAAATGGCCTCCTAAGAAATGCGTATTTCTTTGGTTGTTAGACTGATGCAGACTGCAGTGGAGCTGAAGATACACAAATTCTTTTCAGGGCTTGCAAATTGGCAAGAAAGATGACATGAGCAAAGCATGAGAACAACCATGAGAGTACTATGTCCCACAAACTGGCTTTCCAAGCAGGAATGTGCAGACTTTTACCTTAAAGGCCAGAAAAGAATCCAGCTTATGGCTGAGGGGCAGTTGAGAGTGAAGAGAAGAAGGAATAGACTATTCGAAAAGAGAGGAGAGGTGAGAGAGGGATTAAGAGAAAATATAAAAGATAATAGGAGAGATGAGGGAATGAGGATGATGAGAGGAAAGAGTAGAGAGGAGCGAGTAGAGAGGAGAGAGTAGAAGAGCGAGTAGAGAGTAGAGTAGCGAGTGGAGAGAAGAGAGTAGAGGAGCGAGTAGAGAGGAGAGAGTAGAGAGGAGCGAGTAGAGAGGAGAGAGTAGAGAGGAGCGAGTAGAGGAGAGAGTAGAGAGTAGAGTAGCAAGTGGAGAGGAGAGAGTAGAGGAGCGAGTAGAGAGGAGAGAGCAGAGGGCTGCAGATGAGAGGAGAGGAGAGCAGAGAGGAGTTAGTAAAGAGGAGAAAGGAGAGATGAGAGAGTAAATCGAAGAGAGAAGAGATAAGGTTGTACAGATGAGAGAGGTGTAAGGAGGATTGGAAAATGAGAGATGAGAGATAAAGGAGGAAAGTGGAGAGAGAAAAGACGAGACAAGAGAGGGAGAGACTATATAGAAGAGGGAAGAGAAGAGAAGAGAAGAAAGGAGAAAGGAAAGTGAGGAGACAAGAGGTGAAAGAAAAGAGTACAGAGGACAGAATGAGAGAACATATAAGACAGTAAAGATGACAGATGAAAGAGGGAGGATTAGCTGAGAGCAGAGACAAAAATGAACAGACGAGAGATGGGAGAGTAGAGAGAACAGAGGAGAGATAAGAGAGAAGAGATTACAGAGACAAGAGGAGAGACAAAGGGAGAGAGAAGTGAGTGAGACGAGAGGAGAGAAAAGAGGAGAATGGAGGGGAGAGAGTAGAGAGGAGAAGAAAGATAGGAGAGGAGAGATAAGAGAGAGGGGGAAGCAGAGAGGGGGAAGCAGAGAGAGGAGGGGAAGCAGAGAGAGGAGGGGAAGCAGAGAGAGAAGGGAAGCAGAGAGAAATGAAAAGAGATAAAAGAGAAGAGAGAGAAGAGAAAGGAGAGATCAGAGAGCAAATAAAGACGAGAGAGAAGAGAGGAAACAGAAGAGAAGATAGAAGTTTCAAAGGATCCAAGGGACGTAAGGACATACATGCGCAACCTCCAAAATTCGGTCGGCCATGCGACTTAGTTTTAACAAAAATGCGACGTAGTTTTTGGCCAAAAATGCGACTTACATGTAATAAAAACCGTAACGCAAAATTAACGCAACTTTGGGTAAACGGCAGGAGTATCTATGACTGTCTTATTAGTTCAAAATGCCTCGTCAGCTACTTAGTAATACTACTTTGGTATTTTTTGGGTGGGCATTTTTGCGACTTCCTTGATTGGCTGCCAAATCGGTCGGCCGGATCGGCCGACTGTTGCGCATGTATGCGTAAGGAGAGTCAGAGGCAGAGGCCAGAGTTTGCCAATACATGTTTTAGAGTCAGACAAACATTAATTGCCTATTTAAAGTAAAAAGCACCCCAGCCAACAATATCAATGTTTGCCTTAAATCCTAATTTTACGCGAATGTACTCCATTTTGTTTACCTCTATTCTACTAACTATTAACAAGTTTTTGTTTCAATATGGGCTTAGATTTCAGAATACATGCAAAAATAGTTCCAGGGATTAGAATTCCCCAGGTTCAAATTCCGCGGGTTTCAACAGCTTGTATCTATATATACGAAACATTAGTAAAGTACATAAGAAATAGGAACATTAGGAGCCATTTAAACAGCTTATTAATAACAACTATAGTAAACTATAGTAAAGGAAATAGCCTTAGCACAACTTTGATGATAGTCTTCAAGATTATTATAGACACTACCATAGTCTAGATCATGCTAAGTGTATGCCTGAACAAAAATTGAATAGTTATAAATGCATGCCAAAAAATTTAAGTGTGTACTCACATTTAAATCTAGGCCAATATGGCAACAATAAATGACCTTGTATTGCAACAATAAATGACCTGTTGGAATAAAGAGATTTGGAATATAGAGACACCATTACGACTTTTGGTGGCAACAATTAGGACTTAAAGAAAAGCTTTGCCCTTTGACACTTTATATTTTTGGACTCTAAAAATAGAAAGGAATCAAATTTAAATGAAAAAATAATTTAACAAACAATCTAAATATACTACATCTCTTTCTATACTATAGTTAGGATAGTCAATTAAACTTTGTGGGTGAATTGGTCTAGAGCCTATAAGGCAATTATCTTATATATGGCCAAAAAAGGTTAATCTAGCAACCGGTACCAACTAAACTATGGAAATGGATGCAGATACAGAATGGATTCGCATAATAAAATGTGGATACGAATGCAGATTACTATTTTGTGGAATCAATATGGATATAATGTACAGGGCCCCTCCTGATTTCTCTATAAAATAGGTACCGCTTAGTCTAATTGGAATTTATGCCAAAACTAAGAAACGCATTTTGTTTTAATACTCGTATTTTCTATAATATTTCACGCTAATGGATTTTTGTTAAAAACGTATAAGAATTTTAGTATAAATAAAAGCAATTTTGGTGGAGGAAGAATCAACCTCGCGCATTGCAGTTCTACAATAAATGATTGATAGCGAATAGTAAGAGTTCTGAGAAAATAAGAATTGAAGAAGTGCTTTCTGTGTTAATTCCTTTTATGAAGTAAGAGTGAAATAGACTGAAGCGTATACAGTAAATACTATTGAGAAGCAGCAGTATTGAGTTGTAAGAGAATACAAAGTATATCTGAAGTGATACGCGTAAGAATAACCAGAGGCTGTGACCCTCTGATCTCGATAATGCCCAAGGACTTGCAAAGTACATGGAATACATATACCAGTATAGCCAATAGACCACTCAGGCCAAAAGTACAGTGAATGCTACCGGAATCAGAATAAACGCTACCAGAATAACAGAGGAATAATACTTATAAGGGCTAATAGTTTCCAAGAATAATATTCAGACTAAATACTCAGACTAAATAATTAGACTAAATACTAAGATATATACTTAGATCAATTCTAAGAAATGTTTCTTGGATTATTCTAAGATTGATAAACTCATAATTTATTAATAGGATAATCTTGGTGGCAGCTACCAACTCAACAAGAAAACTTAAAGATTAGCGTAGGAAGTTAGCCCTAGCACAGCTTGGTGACATAACGGTGGGATAATTTCAGTAAGAGGAAACATGCCTATAACAATAAAAAGCAAATGCAGAAAATCTCCAGAGTTACTTCTGTCAAAACATTGATTTATATTCTGCTTTTATTTAGTTCTATTTAATTTTTAGATAAATTTTTCTTATTTAAATTTATTGAGAATAATGACAAAATTGTTGTCTCCATTTTCAAATGACAAATCACAATGAAGAAATCATCAAAAGATTTACATGTACTTTATGCAATTGGCATAGGTACTTGAAAACAAGAAACTAGTCAATCTAGACTTTAACTATCTAGTTGAATTATTTAGAATCTAAACTTAAACTTTATAAACTTATGGTCTCTAGAAGTACATATGTTATATATAATATCTAGTGACAAAAATAACTTCAAACCTAATCAAATTTCTTATTTTTTACTATCAGTAGCGTATCTTGGAGCAGCTTTACTTTTGAAAACAAGGAAAATGATTTTCCATCATTATTTCACAATAGATTTAAACGAGAACAATTTATCTAAAAATAAGGCTAAACAGAAATATAAATAAAGCAGAATATAAATCCATGTTATAACAACTAAATCTGAAGATTTTCTGCATCTGCCATTTTTAGGCCCTATCCGTATTGATTCCACAAATAGTAATCCATATCTATATCTGCATTTTAATGGATATCCAAAGGACAAAGGATATCCATTTCATATCTGCATCTATTTCCGCAATTTAGTTTTTACACTAGCAACCTACAGACTATATATATATATATATCTAATAGGCCTAACTAGTAAAAAAATAACATTGACTTTCATAATAATAAGCAAACCATTCACATCATCATTATGTAACTTAAAGAATCTAGATTTTGTTTGTTGGCTTTCATTATAGGACTGCACATGAGGCATGATTAATCTTTGACTATTGAAACTAAAATAAATCTAAAAATTAGTCAAGCATGCACATGGGCATGGCCATAAGGATGCTCTAGCTCTAGCATAGCATTAGCAAGCATGCAATGTATTATAGCATTATAAGCAAACCTTGATAGACCTATTGATCCTAGATATATTATATATTAGCTATATAGGATAAGATCACAACTACATAAGTGCATAGTAATTAGGGCCTAATTTCTAACTTTCTTCATTTTTATGGATGTTCTACTTTAGTGATACAAAAAAGTTTTAACTTTTTATGCAATTTAAAATTGAGGACTTCTGAATTTAAAGACTTTAAAAATGTCCTCACATGCTGAAATGCGACCTACTAAAACCCCAAAAAAGTTACTACTAAAAAATTAACCATCACCATTATTAGCTTTGGAATGACAACATATTCAACTCAAGGCAAGGTCTGTAAAAAAGGTGAGTATACGTGTCATCATCAAATTTATATTAACTACTAACTACGCGTTCCAAAAGCCAAAATCATATTTAAACAATTGTAGTTTTTTAATTAAACAAAATATTGAGTGTAAATGTCTTTTTTAGCTTCTTGTCAAGATATAATAGACAGTTAGTAGTCCTTGATTTTTCATATAAATATTACATTTGAAACCAACAATCAACATTTTATTTTTGAGTCGACGCGTTTCGCACTCCGTGGTGCATCTTCAGGTTTATTTTATTAGAACGAAAAAAACCGAGACTGACGATAATAAATGTTTGTGTGACGCAAAATATTAGATGAGTAATTATGCTGTACAGTAAATTTGTTCGAAGATCAATAGACAGACGATAGGTCAGGGACGGAAATTTTGACAGAGCAGTGCAGTCCGTAGTCGGCGTTCTCTCACAACTTAAAAAACACGGAGAACATGGCCCGCGCCACTATGTTGGAGTTGAGTGTTGAGGTTGGGGGAAAAAGCTTTTATGTGCATGGCCTCAAGAATCTTAAGTTTATAGTCAGATGTACATTGGTCGATAATTATAAAGCGTTCATAGGAATGCTGTTGGAGCAGCTATTGCATTCTAAGAGGTGGGTTTGAATGGCCGATGGTTTGAGCCAGTGCTCTCTGGTTCTGGTGTGCAAGTGCCTTTTTGTTTTCCCTACGTAGGAGACGCTCTGATCACCAGAGCAGTTGAAACTGTAGATAACACCTGCACGCAGAGCACATGGCACATGTGACTTCAAATGGCCGACAAAATCACCAGTTTTGGATGACCGAAAGGGGAGCACGACGTTTGCCCGCCGGAATTTTGCCCGCCGACGTTTGCCCGCGAGAACTTTGCCCCCGACGTTTGCCCGCCGACGTTTGCCCGCGAGAACTTTGCCCGCCGACGTTAGCCCGCCGAAGTTTGCCGGTTTTCACTTCGAAAACTCAAGGAACAGTTAGAGTTTGAAATTTCCCGATTTCCCGACTGTTTTGCTACATTGAGAGGCTCGCAAGTATATTCATTCGATAGTCCGTATGTTGCAAGTGAACTCCTACTCCTACCTTCTTTCACAAGATCGAAATTTCACAAGGTCGAAATTTCACAACGTAGAAAACTACTGTATAGTTCTGTTATATTAAATTTTCGACCTTGTGAAAGTGGCTGCCATTTGAGTTTTCTACGTTGTGAAATTTCGACCTTATGAAGTCCTTTGCTAAAGGTTTCGATGTTGTAAAATTTCGACCTTGTGAAGTTTCGACCTTGTGAAATAAATCACTTTTCGACGTTGTGAAATTTCGACCTTGTGAAAGTGAAGTGTTTGTAGGTCTCTCTCGGGGTTGTCTCGAGGTGGCCGGGTAGGTCTTTGAATCCCACCGCTGCCACCAGTGAACTATTTGTAGGTCTCGGCTACTTCCCTCAGTGGTGTGATTGGAAAGTTTGCCAAATTTCGCGCCGACTGGAAATTTTCGCGCCATGCCAATAACATTCTACTGACAGCCAAATAAGTCAATTGATGACACTTTTGAAGATGCGTCTGGCTACCAATTAGCATGTCTCTCAAGTCCCAGCCGTGTCCCGCCTGAACTTCTTGTTGGCGATGTCTGCAGGCAGACGACTGCTCCTGCTGGTGATTGACGACGTTGACAGCAGCTCAGCAGCCTTGCGCTTCAAGACGAGCTCAGCTAGCTTCTCTGCCTCCTTCTGCTTCTTCTTCTGCACATTATGCTGCTGACGCCTCAGTTCTTCAATCTCGGCGTCCTTGCTCTTGGTGGCCGCCGTCAACTCGTGAAGCAGCAGTTAGATTAATCTCCTAAGCTATGACATTCTTGTATTTCATACTGTCTGACAAGAGAATAAGTGTAAAAAGCAGAAAATAAGAATGCAATTTTCGCGCCCATGGTTCCACAAAATTTCGCGCCAGACCCCCAGGATTCGCGCATTCGCGCCATTTTCGCGCCTGGCGCGAATTCGCGCCTGAATCACACCACTGACTTCCCTGTCAGTCACGTGAGCTGCCTACTTTGAGCTCTTGGTAGACTCTCCCAGGAGGCCTTCTAGCAATTCTTAGTAGCGTTGGTAGTGCTGCCACCAGCCCGCTCGGATCTTGTCCTTCGATGAGGGAGACTCCGGGCTGAGCGAAATAAACGAGACACGAGAACTCAGCACGCCGTGCAGATTTGACAGTTCGTACCGGTGCACACCTCGTCAGCGGTCCTGCCGGGCTCAAGTGCGGGGATGAGGAACTGTGCTAGTCTCTGTTAGTTCGGTTGGGCTTTAACACACTCAAAGACACACAGTCGAAGATGGATCAGAAATCAGATAGGTTCTAAGGCCTAGCGCAAGCTGCGCTGGACTTCCAAGAGAGCAGTTAATAGAAGAGTTAACGCACAGGTAAACGAGAGGTTTCACAGAGGGTCGGGCGGTTGCCAAACAGAGGCACGAGAGGCCCGTACTTATAGGGTAGCGGATCGATTTCACCATACCGTGCAACACCCCATTGCGCCAGAGTGCGCAAGGCCGCTCTCACTGCCCCCAATCTGGCGTGATTCAGTTCTATTTTTAGAAACAGGCGCGGAACCCTCAATTTGAGAGGCAAGGACGCCATTCCTAATTTAGAGCCTGACACCCGAGATTGCACAAGGCAGCGCAAGAAAAGGACAGAGCGCCGGGGCACGTGATCCGCTCCCGTACGGCCAGACAGAGAGAGTACAGCCAGAACGGGCTGGACTCGAGCCAAGAGAACGCAGCCACACAAAAAGGGGGGGATGGAGACAGACAAAGAAAGAAACAAGGACAGGCTGAGCGGAGAAGCTCAGACGCTGGGAACGCAAACGAACCGGAAAAAGGGGGGGACAAAAGGGAGCGCAGGCAGACAAAAGGACAACGAGGGAGGGAGAGGGAGAGAGAGGAGTGGGAGAGGGAGAGAGAGAGGAGAGAGAGAGGGAGGGAGAGGGAGAGGGAGAGGGAGAGAGAGGGAGGGAGAGCTGCGGCCAGCGGCAGCCAACAGCTCAGGAGGGCGCAGGGCACAGCTGACAAAGGGGGCACCTAACACTAAACTAGTGCTCACTTCAAAAGCACCCCCTTTTTTTCGTTACAACTTCTTAAGGGGTTGGGGCTGTCTTTGTTCGCCGAGAACCGCTCGTAAAAATTGTCACTTGACTCACTTCCCCCACTGCCATGTTTATCTATGTGCAAATCCCTCTTCCACACTTCTTTTGGTGGGGGGGGGCAGAAATGCACGCAATGGCCTTTGAGTTTTTATACTCTCTTTAGCCAGGACTTGCCTCATATGGGATGACTACATGGTCCCAGTAAAATGTACAGTTGTTTCGTGTGCTTGGGCTCTATCTTTTTGTATAAGATCCCTAGCATGGTTTCTAAACGGCCTGCTTCCATATTGCACTTCGACCGAGACTTCTGCCGAGACTTCTGCCGAAACTTCTGCCGAGACTTCTGCCGAAACTTCTGCCGAAACTTCTACCGAGACTTCTGCCGAGACTTCTACCGAGACTTCTGCCGAGACCTCTTCTGCCGAGACTTCTGCCGAGACTTCTGCCGAGACTTCTGCCGAAACTTCTACCGAGACTTCTGCCGAGACTTCTGCCGAGACTTCTGCCGAAACTTCTACCGAGACTTCTGCAGAGACTTCTACCGAGACTTCTGCCGAGACTTCTACCGAGACTTCTGCAGAGACTTCTGCCGAGACTTCTGCCGAAACTTCTACCGAGACTTCTGCAGAGACTTCTACCGAGACTTCTGCCGAGACCTCTTCTGCCGAGACTTCTGCCGCGACTTCTGCCGAGACTTCTGCCGAAACTTCTGCCGAAACTTCTACCGAGACTTCTGCCGAGACTTCTGCCGAGACTTCTATCGAGATTTCTACCGAGACTTCTGCCGAGAATTCTATCGAGATTTCTACCGAGACTTCTGCCGAGAATTCTATCGAGACTTCTGCCGAGACTTCTGCCGAGACTTCTGCCGAGCCCACTGCGAAAATTTCATTCCATGAATTTCCTTTGCACAGTGAAACTTTTCTGCAAGAATGGCTGCGACGGATTCGAAGAGAAGACTATTGTCCTACTGAAAAGTCACGGTTATTTTTCCTGCACTTTTTGATAGCGACTTTGTGACTGCTTCTCAGGACTCGAATCCTCGACGAAAGCGCAAGATGAGCAGCGAGACTCTGAGCAAGCCGAGGCTGAAAAAATGCTGTTCCGACACAATTCAACCAACTACCTGAAAGACTGCAACCGGTAGCAGTGCGATCGCGAACAGAGAATGCTACAGCGGAGCAGAAGCACCAGAACGAGCAAGAGCGATTGGAAAATGCGGCCACCGAGTTTCTGGCTCAAGATCAAATTGCCTCGATCGCTGACGTTCAAGCTTATAACTACAATGCAACAGAATTCCTGCCGATTTTTCTGTCGTGACTAGTGCCGAAATCACTACATTCTGCATTGTTCACGTCAAATACGGAACCGTGCCTATGCTGCTTTGCTCCCTACAGGTTCACGTTGACAGGACAGTAGCCGCGAGCGTGAATGGGCTTCCACTGCCCCAAAAAAGACTGCAACAATTCTTGGATGGTGGCAAGGTCCGCCTCTTTTCCCAGGTTCAGAACATACTGGCCCAAATAAAGTCGTTGGCAACACAAAGCAGCAGCAGCAGCGAAAGAACGCAATTAATTGAAGACGCTGTTGCCTGCCACCAGCGATGGATAGAAGAATGTGAGCTGGAATTCACCGAGCCGCTTTGTCAAAGAGTTCAGTTTATCGTGGAGCAGCTGAAGCTGTCCTGCGCGATAAACAAGTCGTCTCTACGGTAATCACCTGATTTGATTGTGCTTGCAATGGTTCTTAAGTCTACAAGAACAACATGCTAGCTCGTATAAGGCTTTGTTAGAACATGAGGTGCTGATTTTACCTTCAATAAGGCGGCTAATAGTGATATCTAGCCCGTTGTCAGTTACCTCTGGTGTCTCTGATGAGAGATACTTACACCTACGGACTAAAAATTAATGAATAATTGTTATTTTTTGTTTATATTTTGTCAATTGTATAAAAAACTAAATGAATTTATTACGTATAACACATTGCTTTCAGTAGGATTGGCCCACTGCTCTGTGGGGTGGAAAATTTTCATTCGGCCCGGTTGTGTACGCCCCTCCAAAAAGGCTTCACTTCCAGATAGATATCTAGAATTCTATGAATCGGTGCTGCTTAGTCAGTGGGAGAACGCATACTGGCCCTGCTGCGGAGGGTCCGCAGCCCAGGCCAAGGACATCTCCCCCCTCAGGCTGGTGCTCAGCCGAGTCGAAGTCGGTCAGAAGGTACCCTGGCTCGCTCGGGGTACCGCCGGGCCGGCGAGCCCGCCGCAGGCTTCACAATGCCATCGCCAGGCCCGGGGCCGGGCGCCAGGGGTCCGTCAGAAGAGCCGTCCTGGTGGGCCGCTGGCAGGTCGGGAACGGCGGTCTCGGCAGTGGCTGCGGCCGGCAGGTGCACCGTTGGCTCCGAGCTGCGAGTCGGCAGTGACAGCAGCTGGTCGGCGTGCCGCCGTGTCAGAGAGCCGCCTGCGCTCACCGTGCAGTTCCGGGCCCCGGCCGACTCGAGGGTGCCCTCTTGCCAGCGGCTGCTCGCGTGGCTGCCGTAGTCACGCAGCAGCACTCGGTCTCCGGGTCGAAACGTCCTGGCCAGCCTTGGCGACTGCTGGAGCGCTGCCTCCTGCTGCCGGTGACGGTTGCTGACGAGCGATGGCGTCAGAAGTCGTCAGCAGGTCCAGCCGAGATCGCAGTCGGCGCCCGTAGAGCAGCTGGCTGGGAGCTGCGCCTGTGGCCGAATGCGGCGTGTTGCGATAGGCGAGTAGGAGCTGCTGCAGAGCTCTCTCAGACAGTCCCAATTTCTTTAGGTGCTGCTTCAGCACCTTGACGAACCGTTTGGCTTGCCCGTTGGTCGCAGGATGAAACGGAGCTGAAGTCACATGCTCGATGCCGTTGAGACGCAGGAACTCGCTGAATTCGGATGACGTGAACTGAGCTCCGTTGTCAGACACCAGAGTCCGCGGTAGACCCTGGCGCGCGAAGATCTCCCGAAGGCAGTTGATGGTCGCGCCTGACGTCGTGCTGGTCAGCTGCTGCACCTCCGGCCACTTACTATGCGCGTCGATAGATTGCAAGTACATTGTTCAGACTTGTGCCTTTACTTAGAATACCTTGAGCAAATGGCCCGCACCACTATGGGAGAGCTGAATATTCAGATTAGGTTTTTGGTCTTTAATGTACATGGATTCAAGTATGTTGAGCCTAAAATCAGTTCTACACCGATCAATAATTTTAAACTGCTGAGTTTGCTCAATTTCGCAACAACTGTTGCAACTGAGCAGGTGGTCTTGGATAGCCGACCTTTTCAACCAATGCTCTCTGACTCTGGTGTACAGGTGCCTTTTAGTTTTACCTATATAGGTAATGTTCTGGTCAACAGAACAAGAGAACTTATACACAACACCTGCCGCCAGAGCAAGAGGAACATGGGATTTCAGTCTACTAACGTATTGGCCGACCTTAGCAGTGCGGAAAAAACAATCTTAATAGGCTTGTTAAAGAATTTACGGAAGCTTTTCTCAATTTTCTTCTTCAACAGGTTAGAGCAGTTGCCATAGAAAGGCAAGACCATGGTCGGGCAAGTTTTTAACACATCCTTATCAGAAGCAAAACTCGGTTTGTTCGTCATTTTATTAGAGATGAATCTATTGATTTCACTACAAATGACATCTCGAAATCGGGCTTCCGACTAGAAGGGGCTTTGCACTTACCTGCCAACTAGTGTCTTTTTGCTGTCAATCTCGAAGTCATAGCCGATGATAAGGGACACTGCTGGGACTAGATCGCATTGGCCATGCAGGTACAGAGGGGACTTGTGCAGGGGATTCTTGCGGTGGCGAGTCTATGGGGTAGCTACATGTACTATTACATTGCTAAATACGAGGAATTGTACTTTTGGCCTTCAACGCGCCAACTAGCCTCTCATAGCGCTGATGATAGACTAACTCGAACTTCAGAGACCGCATGATACTTTACCCGAGCCGCTTGGCTACCCTAGAGTGCACAAAGTACATCTCTGGCGCCGATTCTGCACTTCTGGCAGTTTTGCTCACTGATTTGATAGATTGGTCGACTGAGAACTGCCTTGCCATTGGTCCACTGTGACCGGCGCCTACTAGCTTAGCTACTCATCTGAGCCATCGGCGAACAAAGAAATAAAACCGATAAAAATAACTGTTAGATTTAACCTTCTCCTTAGTTCACTTCACACTTCAGATTGAATTGGAGTCTTAGACTACTAGCAGTATTATTGAATGATTTCTGCCTCAGCAACAGCACTACTGAACAAAATGAGCAAATGTGTGCGCCTAATTCAGCTACTGCAACAGGGGACAGATAAGGGATCACCCAATCAAGCAAGTCTAGGTAGCCTCTCACCCAACCAATCAGAAACTCAACAGCCGGAGACCAGGTAATCCACAGTGACCAAATCGGCTCGATGCTCTGCAGCTGTAGACTCGAGATGATGCTGTCACACTCTTCGCTGTTAGCTAGCAGGTGATGATCTTAACTTGATGTTCGCTGCTGATGACCGGGGGACTCGTCCTTGATGATGATGGGGGGAAGTCGCAATCCGGGGATCAAGAAACGACGGTCGTGCTCCGGGAACCAGAAGTTGCGCGCTGGGCCCGAGCCAAAGTTGAGTCTGAGTCTGAACTCCGGTTTAAATAGCCGCCAACTGGACCGCAGTTTGTTATAATGGAACACGTCGATTCTGATTGGCTGAGCCGTTTTGTTAAAATGAGCGCCGAATTTTCTGATTGGCTAAGCTTGTTGCTACCCAGAATCACGTGACCGAGAGATCCTATCAGTTACAACAGGGTCGTAAAAAGATGACAGGTGCGGCCATAAATCACTCAAAATCGCAACAAAATGATTTATGACTTTTCGCGTAGGATTGACAGAAATTAATGAAAAAATATACATTAGAAAGCTCTTATTAAATAGAAAGTGAAGATAATGAAGAGAAATTGCTAATCGCTAATCCCAAGGTACTTTTAGGGGTAAAACGCATAGCTGTCAAAGCTGTCACACGCTTGAGTGAACACAAACAATAGGCTCTGACCTCATAAATCTTGATGGCCTGTCAAAATGATGAGAAAAAAGCTACCGCCCGCATCCTCTCAGACCATCTGGCGCCCGCTTCAACACTGAGTGAGGCGCAGGTGGCTGTCAGACCAACTTTGAAAGCGATGATTTATGACCCAAAAAGCTGCGCCTATGTTATTATGACTACTAGTATGACCAGACATTATATCTAGTATAGATTCTATGAAAATTCGCAGAAAAAGGATAAAAATGCCCATTGCCCACTGTCAGTAGGCAAGTAAGTTTAGAGCCCATGTGCTAGCGCGGGATTTGGGAAAAAGTGCGTCCTCATCACAATAGGCAAGGCAGGACAGGATTTTGGCTATTAATATGGCAGTCCTACGTTCAATTCAAAAATTCAGATTTTACATTAATTTTGGGACGATGGACATACGAATACCCACAATATATAAAGAACTTGTATGAATAAATTAATTGGTTCAATTCCTATTTTATCCGATCATTCTACGAGCTTGATGAACACGATAAATTTGATCAATTCGATTAATATATCCCAAGGATCATGCTACTGTTCAGAAACATGAATTTCTCAACTATATAGTGCAAAACACTTGTCTGCAAGGTGGGCAAGTATACTCAGCAACAGTCAAAAGTTCCACTCTCTAAGCGAGATGAATTTCCTCACTTTTCGAGTGACGCAACTTACGGCACGCGCGAGTCTTATTGCTACTTGAGTTGACCAGGATAACAATAACGCGCCACCACACCGAGCCGATGCTGTTAGTCAACTAAAAGAACAGCTACAGCTGAGCACTCTGCGCTGGCCTTCCCGGTCCCCAGACATGAATCCCATCGAGCATGTCTCGTGGGACTTTCTAAAACGCAGCATTCGAAAAGAGAATCCACCACAGAATGTTGCGGAGCTGCGTCATGCCATTGAAACCGCTTGGCAGCAGCTTCCCCAGGACTTTCTGCGCCGCCTCATCCTGAGGATGCCCCGCAGAGTCGCCGCACTTCTGCGTGCGAGGGGATCCCACACGCGTTATTAAGCATCGCAATTCTAACTGCTTATATTGCATAAAAACTTATGATTTTGTGCGACTGACGTTAGATTCGATCAAATTTCCTTTCCTCGCGGCTGCTTATAGTTGCGTAACTCGAGGGTTGAATTGTGATGAGTGAGAAGTTGTCGCAATAAGTGAGAAAATTTTCGTCTCGCTTGGAGGGTGGAACTTTCGACTGTTGACTGTTGCTGAGTATATACTGCGCGTGGGCATAGACGTACCACGACGCAATTACTTTGACCTCTTGACCTGCTGGCAAGGCAAGATCAAACAAAATTACGAGTAGGAGCCGATTTTTATCTAAACTCTGCCGTACATTACGCGCACTCAGGAAAAGAATCAATTGTTGCCAACACGGCCGCTTTTTGCATAGTCAGAACTGCATTTGACCTCAATTGCAAGGCCATATGCAAATTACGAGCTAAAGCAACAAAGTTAAATTACCAATTTAAAGTGGCAATGCAAATGTTGATTTCTTTATTTATTAGACTCACATCACAGAGCCGCTATATTTATGGATTTTTATGTAGTTAGAAACGTAATCTATTATATGTAATGTACGGTCCTAGTTTTTAACTTGCATTTAAACTTAAAATCTTAGCTATGGGAGCAAGTAAAGAATGTAAAAATGCTTGATAACAATTTAAGCTAAATCAAATAAAGCACCATCCAAAATGTTAGGTGCGAATATATCAAATTTACTATTTTTAATTAACCGATCTTTTTGGGTAACAATACACACTAATCAGCTTATAATAAATATTATATTGTAAACTTCCCTGCAGTAAAGTTACTCGTAAGTCTCAATGTGAGCCAAAATTAATTATATAGCAATACGCGCGCACACCAAAAGCAATTAATATGAATATTAGCTGTGCGCATGCTTCATGTGTGTACAGATATACACACGATAGTGTAATGTTGAACAGCACAGATAACTAAGCAATTTAGCAGTAAAATCCACAGCAAACTAACACATTTTGTGGCATTGTATTGCCAGGCGAGGCTACACAGAGAAAGACGGCATTTTTTCGTTTGAAACCAGGGCTGCTATATGAATTAATAACGTTTGATAAACATGCGATATGGAGCGCATGGGGTTGCACAGAATACTGCGCGTGGTACAAAACACGCAAAACATACTACTAACAGCATTTTCGAGGGGTACAAGACCTTCCAGAAATACAACAAAGTCAAGTCGATCACAGTGCCAGGTTGAATTTATTTGAAACAAATATATTGCAACGCTGAAAGCAATATTAAAACCAAATAAAATAGAATCAGCCGCGAGGATCAAACTTGGCACAACAAGCTGTTGGAACAAATTAAATACACTCGTAGCGAGTAAAATGTTCTGAAATAAGCTTAAGATAGCTACTTTTACAAGTTAGAGGTTACAGCGATATCAAATAACTTAAGAACAGAAATACCCAACTATTCATAATTCCCACAGCGATCGGACATGACGAGGGTCTTCACGCATGCAACTACAGAACCAGAGTCATCCTAGAATAAAAACAATATAAAAATATAAAATATAAAAATATGTAATTTGACTAATTTGTTATATTTAATCATAAACTATATTAATGTAATAAGATACAAAAAACATAAAAAATATAATATAAAATACCACTCCTACCATACGATGCCTCCCCCAAAAGACGCACCAGCAACTATTTTAGCTTTAGAATTTTCAGCCACCTAAAATAGATTCCTAACTCTGAAGGTTGTTCGATTGCGATAACAAAAGTATTTCCTTCAAATTTATTACCAGTTTGAACCACCTGTATAGTATTAGAAAGAACTAATAAGAGGATATTTAACTTGGCATGTTAAATATTCTCTTGAGCAGGAGATGCCACACAGGGACGCACGCAGGTGAGGAGGGCCCGCGGTCCCCATTTCAATTGGAAGTCAAATGTCGCCCCTACACGAGTGAGCATACTTTTAGAAAGAAAAAGAAAAGAAAAGATAGACAAAAACTGAATAAATAGATTATGCCAATAATAGATGGACAGAGACAACATTTAGAGGTATCACACCAGATTAGACTACCGACTATGAGACTAATAAACAAAACTGGAAAAAACATTCTTAAAAAAATCCAAGAGGAAGCAATTTAGGATTGGCAAATAAATAAGTTAACCACCGGGGACTCCAACTGGAGAAGGAAACCGTTAGCCTAAAGCCAGGGGTTGGCAAACTAGCTAGTATTTATTTCAAGGGGCAAATGGAGAATCTAGCGCTGCCGGTCAGAGCAGGGGAGAGAAGAGAGAAGAAAAGAGATGGAGAAGGGAGAGGAGATTAGAGAGAAGAGAGCTGGGAAGAGACGCAAACCGGATGGCTATTGTAAAGTTTCAAAGGACCCGAGAGCCGGAGTTTGCCAACCCCTGGCCTAAAGAGAAGCGAAAGTTTATTATCCAAAAAAGTATCGATACTAATTAATTGGTCTTAAACTACTCATAACTGGAACAAGTCAAATATAGAAATGTATCCAAGTGTCATGTGTTCCCCCGGCCTAAGTGTTATAGTCTAGAAGTGCATGCAGCAGCCTTGAAAATCAATATTCTGAACAGAATCCATTGATCAACTGATACAACTGATACTGCCTGATAGGTAAGTTTTAGTTTTTAACTATTGTAAAGATCGGAAGAATAACAAAAAGCTAAACTTAGAAGAGCTAAGGATGACAAACGAAGTGGGATATAAATATTTGGCAAGTGCATGAATAGACAAGTACTTGTAGTAGCAGTAGTAGCAGTAGCAGTAGTAGTAGTGGTAGTAGCCAACAGCAGCAGGAATGAAAATTACAATTATTAGGTAAATTTTTGCATTAAAAATAGCTAAATCAGTTAACGGATGAGCTATAACTAAGGAAAACTCGTATCTAAACATTGCGAAATTTGCAATTGAAATAATAATAATAAAAATATTAGGCATAATTATTTGTCAAGACACAATGCATTGGATATGCGACATTTATTATTACTATTCAATACGCATTGCTCTACTTACAGCAGTCCACGAATATATAGGCGAAAATCTAGTTAAATAAATAATCAAATCGGGTTTGTCGTGGAAAATGAATCAATTCTAAGCAAAGTACACTATAATATAATAGAGCAAGCATTTTCAGCTAAAGTGCAATAAATGGACGCAGCAAAAAAAGAAAAAGCTCGTTGGATTGCCTCAGGATAAGCAAAGGATAAAGTAAGAAATTAGTTTTTTATCATAACGCAGTTAGCGAAACTACATTAGACGATTTTGATGCAAATAGGCGGCAAAAATGGAAAAAGAAAATCGAGACAAGAAAAAGCAGAGAAAAGGCAATAAAGAAGTTGAAGAGTCCGTTGATTGTGTGTCTACAGAGGGATAATTGCAAATTGGGGAGTTCAAAACACATGGGGAACTAGGAAATCACGATTCACATGAGCCTGCACTTGTCCTTCTGCTTGCCGCTGGACTGCTGGCCGGAGTCGAGCATCTCGGAGCTCTGACCCTGACTCTTGTCCTTGTCCTTGTCTTTGGAGGCCTCTTTAGCGGACGATTTCGACTTTTTCTTTGATTCTTCCGGAATTGACTCGGCCACAGTTGCCGCGGAGGCTGGCTTCATTGGGATTGGCCGTCTGGTGCCCGCGGATGCCGCCCTGAGCGCGGGGAGTGCACAAGCGGGTCTATGAGAATTTCCCGCAGGAAGTTTTCCCGCCGAGGTTTGCCCACAGGGACAGGGTTTTTACAGTCGGAATTTCAAGTCAAAGCCAATCGGATTTGAAATCTAGTCTAGTCTAGTTTTTAATCTACTCGTAGTCTAGTTTATGTCTAGTCTAGTCTAGGCTAGTTCTAATCTAGCCCAGCATTGTCTATAGACAGGATCTGACTTGAATTCCAACTGTAAAAAACCCTGCGGGAAAACCTCGCCGCGGGAAATTCTCATGCTCCCGGACAAGTGAGTTGTATTTGGTAGATAGATGGCTCGGATTTGGTAGATAGATGGCTTGGATTTGGTAGATAGATGGCTTGGATTTGGTAGATAGATGGCTTGGATTTGGTATATAGATGGCTTGGATTTGGTAGATAGATGGCTTGGATTTGGTAGATAAATTGAGTTGGATTCGGTGGACAGGTGAGTTGGATTCGGTGGACAGGCGAGTTGGATTTGGTGGACAGGTGAGTTGGATTCGGTGGACAGGTGAGTTGGATTCGATGGACAGGTGAGTTGGATTCGGTGGATCAGGTGAGTTGGATTTGGTGGACAGGTGAGTTGGATTCGGTGGACAGGTGAGTTGGATTTGGTGGACAGGTGAGTTGGATTCGGTGGATCAGGTGAGTTGGATTCGGTGGATCAGGTGAGTTGGATTCGGTGGACAGGTGAGTTGGATTTGGTGGACAGGTGAGTTGGATTTGGTGGACAGGTGAGTTGGATTCGGTGGACAGGTGAGACGCAAGCGCAGTGCAGCGCGGCAGTACTAAGTACAACAGAACAGGAAGTGCACATGAATCGCTTACATGTTGCCGCTGCCGCTGCCGCTAGGCCTCCGCCTAATGGGATTGCTGCTCACCCAGGGCTCCTTGTTCACGCTTTCTAGCACAGACGGATCGACGAATGTAAATCCCTGCGGGGGCGGCGATGCCGCGATTGGGGGGGGGGGCAAAATAGAAGCCGGATACAAAAAGTACGCATGTGCTAGTTACCTACTATCTGCAGGAATAAATTAGGAACAAGGCAAAATAAACAGAATAGATTATTCACAAGCCAATAATAATAATAACTGATTACACCTGCCCTAATGGGCTGATGAGCAACCGACAACTCAGCCGCAGCTATGGCGCGGCGCATCTGAAGGCTGCGTACGGCTGTTCAGTCCAAGGACTGGGGGGTCGCCACACACAGCCTCAATTACCCAAACTAATGCTGGCACAGATTTTACAGCTGGGTGAACTGAAGCAATGCAGAGTTAAGTGTCTTGCTCAAGGACACAAATTTTTCCGAGTGGGTCAAGAGTCGAACCCCCGACCTTCCAGTCGTGAGTCCGACGCTCTAATTGATCACTAGGCTACAACCCCCTAACAAGCCAGTAATATTACACATTGTCAATGACAATAAAAATAGAACCTGAAATTACATGTATCTACGGCAATTAACCGCAGGACCCGTGCTGCCCTGAAATTCATAGTAGAAAACTTTAAATCGCACCTGGAAAACATTCGACATTGAAGCCGAGAGCATCGAGTCCTCTTCAGGAGATTCTACCGGATTCTCGTGAGTGAACTTCGGATCGAACAGGCTCACGTCAGCGTCTGACTTCTGCAATTTGGGGGGCGAATGAGGGCATCAGGGACACCAGGGTCATCAGGGACATTAGCATTAGGGTGGACTGCTGAAAACTGTGAAGATGAGACCGATTCTCTGAGTGATGACATGGCGATTCTCTGAGTGATGAGATGGCGATTCTCTGAGTGATGAGATGGCGATTCTCTGAGTGATGAGATGGCGATTCTCTGAGTGATGAGATGGCGATTCTCTGAGTGATGAGATGGCGATTCTCTGAGTGATGAGATGGCGATTCTCTGAGTGATGAGATGGCGATTCTCTGAGTGATGAGATGGTGATTCTCTGAGTGATGAGATGGCGATTCTCTGAGTGATAAGATGGCGATTCTCTGAGTGATAAGATGGCGATTCTCTGAGTGATAAGATGGCGATTCTCTGAGTGATGGCATGGCGATTCTCTGAGTGATGACATGGCGATTCTCTGAGTGATAAGATGGCGAATCTCTGAGTATAAATACAAAACTGCAAAATAGAATGGCAAACGAGTCCACTTGCCAGCACGGAGACGGGCTTAAAAGGCGGCTCATATTTCTTATTAAACACGCGCTGCCAATCAATGTGTCTAAAGAAACTGTGCTTCTTAATTTCCTCAACGTCAGTTGGCCCGCTGCCAAGCCTGTCGACAACTTGCTTCTGCAATAGGCCGCGCAGAAGAGATTTAGCCTCGTTAGTTAGGTAAGGCGGCACGTTTAGTTTGGCACGCAGTATTCGCTCGATAGTGAGCTTGCGATTGTCGCCTGAGAATGGCGGCCCGCCGGACAGCATGTCGAACATCAGCGTGCCCAGGCTCCACCAGTCAACGGCGCGGCCGTGGCCAACCCGCATAATGACTTCGGGCGCCATGTACTCGATTGTGCCGCAGAATGTGTTGGTTGTACCGTCGTTCACCGCCTCTTTGCTGAGGCCGAAATCTGTCAGTTTTACGTGGCCTGGACAAAATAGGGATTGTATTTGTAGTAGAAATGCATCATAGAATTGCTTGGACACTCGCTGCACAGTGTACACCCTGTGTGAGCGTGTGTACATGTATGAGTGATTGGCTGCGTACCGTATTCCAGAACTGTTCACTATGGTATTCCAGGACTGTTCACTATGGTATTCCAGGACTGTTCACTATGGTATTCCAGGACTGTTCACTACGGTATTCCAGGACTGTTCACTACGGTATTCCAGGACTGTTCACTATGGTATTCCAGGACTGTTCACTATGGTATTCCAGGACTGTTCACTATGGTATTCCAGGACTGTTCACTATGGTATTCCAGGACTGTTCACTATGGTATTCCAGGACTGTTCACTATGGTATTCCAGGACTGTTCACTACGGTATTCCAGGACTGTTCACTACGGTATTCCAGGACTGTTCACTATGGTATTCCAGGACTGTTCACTATGGTATTCCAGGACTGTTCACTATGGTATTCCAGGACTGTTCACTATGGTATTCCAGGACTGTTCACTATGGTATTCCAGGATTGTTCACTATGGTATTCCAGGACTGTTCACTATGGTATTCCAGGATTGTTCACTACGGTATTCCAGGACTGTTCACTATGGTATTCCAGGACTGTTCACTACGGTATTCCAGGACTGTTCACTATGGTATTCCAGGACTGTTTACTACCGTATTCAAGGACTGTTCACTATGGTATTCCAGGACTGTTCACTATGGTATTCCAGGATTGTTCACTACGGTATTCCAGGACTGTTCACTATGGTATTCCAGGACTGTTCACTACGGTATTCCAGGACTGTTCACTATGGTATTCCAGGACTGTTCACTATGGTATTCCAGGACTGTTCACTATGGTATTCCAGGATTGTTCACTATGGTATTTCAGGACTGTTCACTACTGTATTTCAGGACTGTTCACTATGGTATTCCAGGACTGTTCACTATGGTATTCCAGGACTGTTCACTATGGTATTCCAGGACTGTTCACTATGGTATTCCAGGACTGTTCACTATGGTATTCCAGGACTGTTCACTATGGTATTTCAGGACTGTTCACTACGTATTCCAGGACTGTTCACTACGGTATTCAAGGACTGTTCACTATGGTATTCCAGGATTGTTCACTACGGTATTCCAGGACTGTTCACTACTGTATTTCAGGACTGTTCACTATGGTATTCCAGGACTGTTCACTATGGTATTCCAGGACTGTTCACTATGGTATTCCAGGACTGTTCACTATGGTATTCCAGGACTGTTCACTATGGTATTTCAGGACTGTTCACTATGGTATTCCAGGACTGTTCACTATGGTATTCCAGGACTGTTCACTATGGTATTCCAGGACTGTTCACTATGGTATTCCAGGACTGTTCACTATGGTATTCCAGGACTGTTCACTATGGTATTCCAGGACTGTTCACTATGGTATTTCAGGACTGTTCACTATGGTATTCCAGGACTGTTCACTATGGTATTCCAGGACTGTTCACTATGGTATTCCAGGACTGTTCACTAATGTATTTCGATTTTAGGACGATTATCTACCCAAATCAATGTTTCCAAGGATGATTTTGTCGCTTCGATTCTTAAATATAGTTTACCAGGCCTTTGATGTTTCGATGTTAATTACAATTTTTTCAAGTCACTGTCTATTTTAAAGAGGACACCAATTTTTTTTAATGAAATAGTGACTCCAGTAAACCAATGAATTATTTAAAGGCTGAAGATTCTAGTTTGCATTTCGGTGGTTTAATTATTGGGTAATTTTCGTATGCAAGATGGCTGGAGTCATAGGCAAATCTACTGCAACATTCCTCCATACAGACGCACTGAAACTGAAATGTATCTAATTTTATACAAGTGCCGAGTTTAGTATTCAACTCAATGCATACGGTTAGAAATGAAACTTTTTTGTCTGCAGCCTCAGCTAAAAATGAGATGCAACAGACTCGGCAGAAAACTAGAGGAAGGGGCGGTGGACAAAGTCCTAAAGCGGTTCAATTACCCTCACCCCAGTAATTATGCAAGATTATGCTTAAGCTGCAAAATATATACCAGAAGACATTGAAATACACGAATGGAATATTTTCCGAAATTCCACTGACTGCTGAATCTGCAGATACAAGCAACTAATGTGTCCAAAAACCAAAAGCGATGCGAACCAATCACCGTTCCAATGTGCCAGGAACTTGGCTACAACTTTACTACCAAGACGCATAGCCTGATGGGCAATGACCAACAGAAGATTGGTCTTTAGCTGAGCTCATTCTGACCGCTAATCAAGACTGAACGCTCATAGGACATGTAACTCTTCTCTAGAAGAGGCTAAGATGGCGGTGGTGGTAGCGGCACGGGCGGAAGCGGTGACCAAGGTGGAAGCGGAGACAGGGATGGAAGCGGAGACAGGGATGGAAGCGGAGACAGGGATGGAAGCGGAGACAGGGATGGAAGCGGAGACAGGGATGGAAGCGGAGACAGGGATGGAAGCGGAGACAGGGATGGAAGCGGAGACAGGGATGGAAGCGGAGACAGGGATGGAAGCGGAGACAGGGATGGAAGCGGAGACAGGGATGGAAGCGGAGACAGGGATGGAAGCGGAGACAGGGATGGAAGCGGAGACTGGGATGGAAGCGGAGACAGGGATGGAAGCGGAGATAGGGATGGAAGCGGAGACAGGGATGGAAGCGGAGACAGGGATGGAAGCGGAGACAGGGATGGAAGCGGAGACAGGGATGGAAGCGGTGACAGGGATGGAAGCGGAGACAGGGATGGAAGCGGAGACAGGGATGGAAGCGGAGACAGGGATGGAAGCGGAGACAGGGATGGAAGCGGAGACTGGGATGGAAGCGGAGACAGGGATGGAAGCGGAGACAGGGATGGAAGCGGAGACAGGGATGGAAGCGGAGACAGGGATGGAAGCGGAGACAGGGATGGAAGCGGAGACAGGGATGGAAGCGGAGACAGGGATGGAAGCGGAGACAGAGATGGAAGCGGAGACAGGGATGGAAGCGGAGACTGGGATGGAAGCGGAGACAGGGATGGAAGCGGAGATAGGGATGGAAGCGGAGACAGGGATGGAAGCGGAGACAGGGATGGAAGCGGAGACAGGGATGGAAGCGGAGACAGGGATGGAAGCGGAGACAGGGATGGAAGCGGTGACAGGGATGGAAGCGGAGACAGGGATGGAAGCGGAGACTGGGATGGAAGCGGAGACAGGGATGGAAGCGGAGACAGGGATGGAAGCGGAGACAGGGATGGAAGCGGAGACTGGGATGGAAGCGGAGACAGGGATGGAAGCGGAGACTGGGATGGAAGCGGAGACAGGGATGGAAGCGGAGACAGGGATGGAAGCGGAGACAGGGATGGAAGCGGAGACAGGGATGGAAGCGGAGACAGGGATGGAAGCGGAGACAGGGATGGAAGCGGAGACAGGGATGGAAGCGGAGACTGGGATGGAAGCGGAGACAGGGATGGAAGCGGAGACAGGGATGGAAGCGGAGACAGGGATGGAAGCGGAGACAGGGATGGAAGCGGAGACAGGGATGGAAGCGGAGACAGGGATGCAAGCGGAAGCAGCAACAGGCGCAGAAATAGGGGCCATGCCAGGAGTTAGCGACCAAGATGATATCAAGCAATGATATCAAGACGGAAGCAGCAACCGGGATGCAAGTGGAACCTGCGACTGCTAAGGCATCAGAGGCGGTAGCAACATTAGCGGTTAACTTGACCTTTATAATTACAACTGAAGTACTGAACTGACAAAAGCTCCAGCCGTGCAGAAAATCGCAGCTAAAAAAATTTATGCATTCTTAGGGTTGGCTTTCTTTGACTTTTTTCAGTTGTGCAATTTTAACTTCACTTACAATCAGCCATTCTTTGTTAAAACATTAAAGTCGGTTGAAATTGAACCAGTACCAAGAAATACAGAGCAAACTAACCCGACTTGGTTAGCAGAATATTCTCCGGCTTCAGATCGCGATAGACAATGCCCTGGTAGTGCAGATGACCAATAGCCAGGGCCAGCTCGCACATGTAGAACCTGGCCGTCTGCTCGTTAAACACGCCCTCCCGCTCTAGCTGGGAGAACAGCTCACCGCCTGGCAGGTACTCCAGAATCAAGTAGAGCCGGCCGGGAGTCTGGAATGCGTAGTGCAGCTGCACTAGAAACGGATGCCGAATCGATTCAAGGATGCTTCGCTCGGATTTTGTGTGCGCCGTGTCCTTCTGATTGCGAACTAAGCTGGCCTTCTTCAGCACCTTCATAGCGTAGATGGTGCCCCGGTCTGTGCCGTCCGCTTTGCGAGCGAGAAACACTTTGCCGTAGCCGCCTTTGCCAAGCACCTTCAACAGTTCAAAATCTTTGGGAGCCACCTTGCCCCGGCTGGCGTTGACCAAGTCTTCGTCAATGTCGATGGTGACGGGACATTCGACACTCTCCTGCCGGGACAGCGGGCCCTTCACTAGGAAGTCCTCCTGGTCCAGGGGAGAGAGACAGACGAAGAAGGTAAATAGCATCTTGCATATATTAAAGCAAGGTGATAAAATATAGGGAAGAAAAGAATGTAAAAGAAAATATTTTATCTTTATAAAAAAAGAATCAAGAATCAACATATTACAGAACTAGAAAAGGACTAGCAATCTAGTGCCCCCCTTCGGGGCGGCCAATAAGAAAGGGACAAAAATTATTTATGAGAATCCTTAAAAATGAAAGCACATTTTCTCAAAATTACTCTTTTATCAGTTTATTAAATCACCTTTTTTAATTAATTTTTTTGAATAAACTACATGTAGCTTCTGACCTTTCAGCCGTGATATCTTACAAATTTCCCCCTATGAGCCTTGTCATCTCAGCAATTTTCCCCAGCAAGCTTTAACACCTCAGCAACTCCCCCTAGCACGCAACTCCCGGAGGGCAAGCATCCCCAGTTAGCAAGCATCTCCCCAATAGCAAGCATCCCCCAGATAGCAAGCATCCCCCAGATAGCAAGCATCCCCCAGATAGCAAGCATCCCCCAGAAAGCAAGCATCGCCCAGATAGCAAGCATCCCCCAGATAGCAAGCATCCCCCAGATAGCAAGCATCCCCCAGATAGCAAGCATCCCCCAGAAAGCAAGCATCGCCCAGATAGCAAGCATCGCCCTGATAGCAAGCATCCCCCAGATAGCAAGCATCGCCCTGATAGCAAGCATCCCCCAGATAGCAAGCAATAACCACTAAGGCCATTTGCTGTATAGAGTTTGCTGTGTTATCAGTTGGCTCAAACCAATGCTAGCTAAACAGATCTGTCAAATTTGAATACAGGAGAACAGCTAATAATGCGTAGTATAATGTGTGATGCCAGAGTGCTTCAAAGAGAAAGTCTTCAGCAGAAATTTTAGGATAGTTTAGTCTATACTGTAGTCACTTTGGGATCATATCTAGAAGCATAACCAAATCTTATATCTTTAACTCTCACTTTGTGTCTGAGCAGATTCTAGTTAGTATGAACTATGAAACCCTTAGAAGGGATGGTTTAAATACTGACATGAAATTTTCATAGTATCGATTGGGACTATATCTATATAAAAGTAAAATAGTCTTACAGAAAGTTGAAAAATTAGAATCAAACTAGCATCTAAAGGTGACATCAAGGGTAAAAACAAAATATTTATCTATATAACTAGGCAGATATCTGAAACTGCTCTTTTGCTAATCCCATAGCTAATATAGATTCTGAAGTGCAATGCTAAAGTTCTTCAAAAAGACAATATTTAGAAGAAATTGAAATGTTAAAATGTTAATTTTTTAATGATTTAATAAATTTCATTTAAATAAGATTCATTACTATAGCATGTGGGTTAAGTGCCAAAATTTGAAATATGATATATGGCTGGACTTAGCAATATTTATATATGTATCATAAGGCATGCAACATTATCTAATCTGATTATTCCATTCTTGGGATCCCAAGAAAAATTGGATTCTTATAGCATTGGAATCTTGACACTCAAAAATAGGAAGTATATGGGAATAAGTCTTGATTCAAAATTAATAAAAGTAGTGAATACTTGAATGCATTTTGTTTTAATTTGTATTTGTTACATGGTTACTTTGTTTATTACAAAACTTATTAGTAACTTTAGTATGTAACATTTTTGTCTACATTGTATTATAGGCCTATTTCTTCTATCTAGTTCTATATAGAGCTATGAACTATAATATACTAAAATATATAATCCCAATTCTTAATTCCTGATCTTAATCCCAAACACAAGAAAAAATTATTCCTAATCCCAACCTTGTTTGATGACTTCAATCCTATCTAATCTTTAAGTTTAACATTATTATAGTTTTTGATAATTCAATTTGTTATAGGCTTAGTAAGAGGTCTTTTTCTTAGAAAAGCAAGGTGTCAATTTGGTATCAATGGTTCAAATCCAGAATGTCAAAATGAAATTCAAGATGCAATGTAACAATATATACTGATTTTTTTCGGCAGCAATTGTGTAAGCTGAAGCCCATAGCGGCTGAAGCTTAGTAGAGCAATTGCTGCCGAAAAAAATCGGTACATGTCATTATTGTACCCTTTTGACTTCCCCTGTCTATGGCCCAGACATGTATAGTGCGGATGCTGAGTATGAAATGCGATTGTTACCGGAATGCGCTTTGAAAGGGTTGTAGAGATAATCAATCGTCTATGGCAAATTTAGTTGCTCTCTAAATGAAAGGGTTGTAGAGATAATTAATCGTTTATGGCAAATTTAAAGGACAGTGAAGACAGCTAGCCTGGCTGCCATGAGTTAATTCTTAAGTTGATTTTGAGCTTGAATTAATTCTCCTATTCGGAGTGCAAATAGGAAAACTAGCTATGATTCGCTACGCAAACATTCCTGGCGGAGAAATATGTGGACTCTCCACGGACAAGTTGGCTTTTGTCACCTGAGAGTCGAGCACGTGCTACGTTCTGGAGATGGACAACCTGGATGCGTCGTCCAGTTCCAACGGGCTGCCTGAGCTAGGTAGCGAAGATCTGGAAATGTTGGACCGACTTGAGAGTGACTCAGTGCCGAAATCGACCGAGACGCAACGGAAGCTTCACGTGGCAAGGTTCCGACAGTTCCTCAACGAGAAGGGGCTCTGCCAGGAGTTTGAGCGTGTTCCGGATCGATTTTTGAATGATTATCTGAGGCTTTTCTATTCATCCCTTCGAAAGCAGGATGGAACTTACTATGCGCCAAAGTCTCTCATCTGTTTTTGTGCGGCTATTCAACGCCACCTGCAATCCCCATCCATACATCTGCAAATACATTCGTCTGAAATCCGGCAACAATCGAAAAAAGCCGGCAAACAATTAAATTGTTACCGCAAGTATGAATGCCGGAAACCATAGACAAAAGGGAACAATGGCACCTATATACTACAAAATCAATGTCTAATCAATTTTTATCAATCTTTTGCCTTAGAAATTTGTAGGTTAGAAATTTTTCCAATTGCTCAATTAGAGATCATTCTAGTCCTAACCTTCTCCTAATTTGGTAATATCCAGATTGGAAAATATATATATACCAATAATACCACATAGGCCAAACAAAGATCCTACTAGACTAGACTTATAAAAAGATCCTACCAGATAAAAATGGGACAAAATGAGATTTATCAACAAATTTGTTTCAATTCAAATGTCTAACAAAACCAATTTGAATACCAAATAATACCAGATATTATTATCTTAACCAACAATACACACACTTTATTGCTCATTAGTCAGCTAGCAGCCTTCAATTAATAGGCTTACATATTTACTTCTTGTCCAATGAATTGTACCCAAGACCAGATATCAACCCCACCCCTCTGAGTTTATAAGAATTAATGCCCCTAATAAATTCATGTTTAATAACTCAATTCTTTATACTTTATAGTTTATACTTTACAAGATTAGGCCCTAAAAGTTTATACCTAGGCTTGGGTCTATTTTGTTTGGTATATAAAATATATTAGCAATCTTTGCCCCCCAATGGGAGACATCTAGATAGAATCTGTTCTTTACAAATAACAAAAAAGACAGTGAAATAAAGCCTTCACAAAGACAATAGAAATTCATTCTAAAAAGAAAACACCCTAAGACAGCAAGCACCTCCCAAATACAATAGTAAGCACCCCCCCCCCCAATAAAATAGCAAGCACCTCAATTACAATAGCAAGCACCCCCAATTACAATAGCAAGCACCACCAAATACAATAGCAAGAAGCATCTCCAAGATAGCAAGCATATATACATAACAGTTGGCTGAGTCAGCTGATCTGGCCAACCAATTTGGCAGCCAACCAAGGTAAGTCGCAAAAATGAATACCCAAATAAATACCTAAGTAGTACTTTAGTACTTAGTAGATGATGAGGCATTTTGCCTTAATAAGACAGTCAAGTTACTCTTGCTGTTTACCCAAAGTTGCATTAATTTTGTTTTAGAGTTTTTTTATATATAAGTCACAGTTTTGGCAAAAATTATGTTGCATCTTTGTTAAAACTAAGTTGCACAGCCGACCAAATTTTGGAGGTTGCGCATCTATGATAGCAAGCATCTCCTAGATAGCAACCCCTCCTAAGATTTCAAATACCCCTCCACGAGAGCAAGCCTTTTGTCCAGCCAATATCAAGCATCCCCCAAAAGCAAGCATCTCCCAAAAGCAAGCATCCCCAAACAACATACAAGGATCCATTGGACAAAAAGTAGCTAGTGTAAAAATTTCCTTAGCTTTAGAGTGGCTCTTTTATGTTTAAAATGGTAGCTCTTTTATGTTTAACATGTTAGCTCTTTTATGTTTTAAATGGTAGCTCTTTTTGTTTGATATGGTGGCTCTTTTATGTTTGACATGGTGGCTTTTTATGTTTGCATTGTACCTCTTTAATGTTTTACATGGTGCCACTTTTCATGTTAGTCATTTTTTAAAGGTTTTTTAATAAAAAATATTTTGCACTACTAAGATTTGAACCCAGGTAGCTTTAGTAGTCTAGTCTGTTTGCATCTAGATTATCTCTTGTCAATTGGGGAATAGGAATTGTGGCCCTTATAATTCAATTCTTATAGAATGTCTTTTAGAGTAAAAATTATGACATGATCAATTTTCAGTTAGCCAGTATCAATTCCAATTTAAGTTAACAATATGGTATTAATCAAGTCTGATGCTATGTTTTAACACTGTAATTTTAACACTGTGAGGCAATTCAAGTCAGTTTCAAAAGTCAGCCAATACATGGACAATAAATGAACACAATATGGTTACACAATCTTAATCAAGTCTTGAGTGCTTTTCTTTGGCACAATTTTCAACTTGTGATGCAATCTTTAGCAGAATCAAAATTCAGCCAGTTAGTTTTTTCTCTTAGATTCTTATAATGCATTTCAAGTTGAAAGTGTTGCTTGACCTTTATACAAAAAAGCATGTTTTTGAATATCTAATCCCTTTAACATTGAAAATTTCTTAGCCAAGATGCATATACCATCCCAAGAAAATTCCTAATCAAATGGTGCAAGTTTGAAAAAAATGGTTGAGCCATTTTTTTCTGAAATCTATCTCACATATATAGACAACTTATTTTTAGTATGCAAGTGTGCAAACATATAATCAAACATACAAACATTTTAGCATTCTAAATTGTATTAAAAATATAAAATACTAGGGCTTATAATAATTTCATTAATGCCAAAGAAAAAATTCAAAATACATAAAAGTCAAAAATTTTGTTAGCGCACATGCTCTTTTTTACTTGGTACATAGGGATGCCCGTCAAAATGGCCACATGCGGAATGGCCACACAACAAAATGGCCACACTGTCAAAACAGCCACACGACAAAATGGCCACATAAAACAAAAAGGGTTGCAGATTGACTTTGTTCTATTTGTTATGTTAAGGAAGCTTCATTATGTTAATTATTTTTAGCTGGTTAAAATGGTTCATAAAGTATCACAAAGTGAAATTTACCACAAAAGTTAAAAAGTTAGGAGCTTGAATGTCACTCAAAGCTGCACTAAAAAATTCCCATTGCAATCATCTCCAGCAGCTGCTCAGCAATGATCTCCTGCGCCTGAAATTGGCTCCATGCCTAGATCACACAGGCGTGTGTTCATTGGCAGCTTTTCTTCTGTTGGTGGTACAACTTGCTGTGACTAAGGAGCTTTTGCTGAGCTGGCACGACTTTGACCTCCTCTACAAGCAGCTGCAATAGCTGGTACAGAGGGTACTAGCCATGACGGCGTCCTCTTGTATTAATCCTCTCTTATTATTACAAATTATTACATCGTGTGGCCGTTTTGTTGTGTGGCTGTTCCGCATGTGGCCATTTTGATGGCACCCCGATACACAGTGCACAATTAAGAATTTGATTGGGAATTTGTTGCAACACACATGGTGCACCTTCCCAACTAAGCCCATGGATTGGCATAGATACTAGGCCCATGCTAGGCTATGCTATTCCTATGCCAAGGGAATCAGCCAAGGTAATGGCTAGAGTTCCAGCACTGGAACCCATTTTCTAACAGCTAGGCCTAGGGATCTGGCAGTGCCATATAGAAGCATATAAAGACTGCTAAGAACATATCTTAAGAAGTCTGAATATTAGAAGTATCTCGTCCCGAATCTTATCATATTGTTTTAAATTTTAATCTAGAACAAAATCTCAATATCAGCCACCTATAGAAAAAAAAATATAATGTTCCATCTATATTATAATGCCAATGGCACTGCCAGATCCGTAGCCGTTAGAAAATGGGTTCTGTTGCCAGAACTCTAGCCATTGCCATCAGCCAATGCCAAAAACCCAAAATTTCATTTCGAAATGCACCTGCCACTTTCTTGAAGATGGGCAGGCTATCACAGCTTAATTAAATGATAAACAAAAAGTTACAATACTTACTTTGCTTTTCTCAATGCTAGCAACATCCTCTGTTGCAATAGCAGAAGCAGGAGTTTCATCTTTGACATGATCTCCACTGTCAGCACTGTCAATATTCAGATCTGAACCATCATCTAGAGTCTTTTGCTTGTATTCTGATGTTTCTATCCCAGTTTCATTTTGGCTTGTACCACCTTGGTCAAGCTCAATATCAAAGACTCCGTTTGTTGCCATCACTTTTTAAGGTATTAAATATAATAGGGGATTTAGACTTGCGTCTGGAGCACAGCCATTGATTAATTGGCCTGGTATAAACCTATTAAATATTTAATTTAATCGGTGTTATATTCCTAGCAAAATTGATTAAATAAATAATTTTATAAATAGTCCCCTAGGGATTACGAATTAATCACGAAATGATTTTACTAGTTATGGGTGTGAATCGCAGTAGTCACGAGTTAGTTTAGTCAAAGGACTGTAGATGAAAGTTTCTAAATAACGAATCAGTGTAGGTGTCTAACAATATTGGAGCTCGAGTTCCCCGGCGCGCGCGCTCCCAATTCTTTTTGCTGTTTAAATGGGCCGCCCAGTTTCAACGAACTACAAATGGTAAAACAACTTATTTTTAACACTTAAAACAAATATTGAAAAGGCTATTGTACTACGGTTATATTTGCTTTTTTCTTCTTTTAACTCTTCACAAGAACAATCCCTTTTTTCAAGTCCTAGCGTTATATCTTATTTTAATCTCGTTATTTATCGTTATTCTTATTCGCGATCATTACTAGTCCTCATCATTTTCACAATAAATCTTAGGACGAAAACTTATCTCAAATATATAGTTCGTACTGGCCAAACAGGCTGTTGCCTGAGCCAATGTTACTACTTCTGCACTATGTAGTTTACAATTATAACAAATTCTCATCCTAAAAGAGAGGCTACAGTAAAGTAAGCGCTAATGAAGCTCCCATATTTTTATAGCTAATTTTAGAGATGAAAAATAAAAAAATTGAATATTCAATCAAATTACTTTTACGCTACTTGCTGCACCTATTGTCCTGAGTCACAATTTCAATTGCATATTGTATAGTACAATACATTGGTTCGACTCCTGTGTGCAATGAGCAAAAACAAAAGGGAATTTATCTTGCTGCTGCCATATGGCATGGACATCAGAAATAGCATCCTTCGATCTTAGTTGTCCATGGGTATGAATAGCAGCGGGAACCAGTTTACTGTAATTCGGCGACAGGTTGACACCTTCTTTGCGCTGACGCCAGGGCAAATTTGCAGCAAATTGTCAGCAGGTATTGATTACCTGTGGAGTATTGTGTTGTTAAGTTTACATTAAAATGAATGAGAGTATGCTAGTTTGATTTGATACATGTAACTACAAAAACTAATAATCGATTAATCGATCACCTTTCGAAGATGGCTCGAACCCGACGTAGTCAAACGCAGACAAAACCGAATACTCGTTCGGCCATCATCGGAATTAAAATTGGCGTCAACTGGGGTTCGTTCGCCACGGCCCTCTTGTTGTTGCGCTGGCAGACGGCGCATTTCTGAACGTCACAGAGGTGTGATATTCTTGAATTAATCGACACCGTTCTTCTTGATCTTCCACCTCCAGGCGACGCTCCCTTGACCGATGGCGCTTCTTTTGACTAATCATCCCGAGCTGAGAGCTGATAGAACAGCTGCTGGCCCTCGTACCTGAAGTTGGGCGCCTTCTGCCGAACCTTGCTTTTGAAGTTGTTCTTCTCCTTAGTTGTTGTCAAAGACGCAGGGATCCGTCGTATGCGCCACTAAGCAAGTAAATTTTTATGTTGGAATACGCGACAGACATTTTTTTGTATTAGTAATTGTACTAGCCATTTAGCCCCCCTCCGGGTGGCTTCTTAGCAGTTTAGCGCTTGTATATAAGCAGTTTTGCAGTCGCTGAGCAAATCTCACTAATCTCCGAGAAGTTCTGCAGTAGCAAATCTCTAAGCAGTTGTACACCAATTTTACTGAGACTAAAAAGTTCTAAAAAGTTACATTTCTGAATGTTTGAAACTTTGCAATGTCAATTCATTTATAGTTCTTTTATGATTATTTGTTATTTTCAAATGCTCACCAGATTAGCACTATTCTCCCACATTAGCCCTACACCCCCAGATTAGCCCCACTTCCCCCAGATTAGCACTACGCCCAGATTAGCACTGCGCCCAGATTAGCACTCAGCCCAGATTAGCACTCAGCCCAGATTAGTCGATTTAAACTTGAAGTTATATATGGGCTGTAATTATTGACAGGTTTTAAATCTCGTAAACCACAGAGAGAAATCAGCCTAGGAGTGCGCTTGGCATGACTTGTCGTGCCGTATTCAATCTGGGCCCAGATAAAATAACGCATCCAAAGTTATTCAGCCAAATACTTTTCTGCCTAGGAAAATGCATGGTTGGCATAACACCGGTGTAAGTCACATCGAAAATGCTAGTTGAAATATTTTATACTGCAGCTTTTACACTTTGCACTTTTTATCAAGGACCACTGTATATATAGCTATATACATGTACAGTGGTCCTTGTTTTTTATACCGTAGGGTGCTGCAGGGAATGCATACATGTATGTATGTTGCATGTACATGTACTATACATGTACAAATGAACTGTGTTCCTCTCAATTTACAACCGCTATCAAATAAAGCTATCAAGTCACGCGACTGATGTTACAAAGCATATAAATAAAGGGAATATAAATTAAGTTAGGTTAGCCTGTCGAAGTACGCGATCGATTTGACGCCCCCTCCCCTTGGCCACTTGTGTTGGTCCGCGACTTGTTTTGAAGAAGTCGAAAAAAGCAGCCCGTGTCGCAGTCCCAGAAGAGCCTTCTGACCTCTGCACTGCTCAGCTGTTGCTGCTGCTGCCCGTGTCTCTCCTGCAATCCAAGAAGAGCCTAGTCTGTCGCTGTTACTGCTGCTGAGCGGCACCTGCTGATGGCTTTGCCGAGTCGTCTGCTGGCTTCGCCGCGGCACCTGCTGGCTTTGCCGAGTCGTCTGCTGGCTTCGCCGCGGCACCTGCTGGCTTTGCCGAGTCGTCTGCTGGCTTCGCCGCGGCACCTGCTGGCTTTGCCGAGTCGTCTGCTGGCTTCGCCGCGGCACCTGCTGGCTTTGCCGAGTCGTCTGCTGGCTTTGCCGCACCAGAACGGCACACCTACCAATTGCTGGATGGGTGTTCGGAGAAAAAAAGTCAAAGCTGATCGTCGATAGCTGCTACAGGTTTGTAGTTCCAGAAATCAAGGAGTAAGCTAGCGCTGCACATTTAGACGAACTGACTGTATTTGCCGTGCCACCGTCACTCAGACGGGGCAGAAATTCAAAAACGGGCCCGTCTGGCACAGGGCCAACCACCTTCCAGAGCACCGGCCTTAACAACGCGGCTCCAGCTTAGGAAAGCTGTAAAAGAGCCGACGCGACGGAGTTTGAATTCACTGGAAGCCGACATATGGACATGCATAGTTTTTATGGACATTATTGTTTAAGCTTTTACTCGTAGTATTACAAATGCATATCCCCCATTCACAGCTCTTAAATCCAGAAATAAATACTTGTTAAAATAATGCACTCTCTTTTGTAAAACTCGCTAAGTGCTTTTGCATGGCTACCCCTCAACCGAGACTACGTGCCCACTCAAAACAACTGCTGCATGTGAAGGCACGATCCCCTTCGCCTCAAGGAATTTCGGGAAAAAACATATAGCAAGGAGCGGAGCGCGAATCCAGATCAAAATTTGCTTGATCATGAGTTAAATATTCAGTTAATTGTTGCATTGATAATGTGACTTTATTTTTGCGGCTCAGATTCCCTTAAGATCGTTGGAATTATCGAAGTAGCTACGCCAAAGATATCGAAAGTGGCTGGCCTGCAACGGCAGGGGTTTACAAAAGCTTTTTGGGCGACACTACGTTTTCCGGTTTTTAACACTGAACAAGCGGGTTACTACAGGGGGCGAGGTTAGTTTACCCAGGCTTGATTGTTTTGCCTTGGTTGCGTTAAAGCGATTCGGGGAGGTCTGGTCTCGAGTCCTATTACTGTATTCCTGTACTCGTCGGGTCGCATGTCCATCTCTCGGTCGCCAGATTTGGTTGCGCTCGATGCTCCTTCTCGACGACGGTCTCCGGCCCCGGCACGTGGCCGCGCTCATCTCTCTGCCTCGCCCTTTTGTGTTTGATCTGAAATGGGCTGCGGTTTTCTTTAGCTCGTAGGTGCCTCGCTATCTATCTTCTGGATATGTTGAGTTGCCCACTTCCGCAGTCTTCTATTATCGCATTACCTTAGTCTGCTTGCCTTTGAGTCCAGTGTGCCCTTGGTTCTGGCTTTGCCTCGCCCAACTGTGCTTAAGCACGCCTCCAAATAGCCCTCTCTACTGTCGATTTCCAAGCCCTATACTGATTTATAGCTTCGGCTAATAAGCATCCGGCAAGCTGCAGCACACGAAAGATTTGACAGCTACTACCGGTAAACAGGGGCATCGCCACCGGCCGGGGGTAGGACATGCCCCCCTCAGTAAAAGCTATGGAAGACATGACAATGCTTTGTCCCCCCCCCCCCACCTTGTGATCCGTTGTGTAAAGCAATCCTCTTCAGGCGCCATCTTCCGGGTGGCGCCGAGGACCGTGAGGCTCAACAGCATCGAGCCCCAGCCGTACCACAGGGCACGCTTCGAGTCGGGACGCTGAACTGCCGCACTCTCAAGGCCGCCTGGCGACGAGGGCTGCTGGCGAAGCTAGCGCTCGACCTTAGCTGTGACGTCATTGCTCTGCAGGTGTCCATCAAGGCCGACCCGGGACTTCAATGTGAGGACTTGGGCGCCGGGTGGACGCTTCACTACACATCGGCGGTCGTGGAGGAGTTGGAGCGCTGATCGGACCGAGGCTGCAGCAGAGCTGTCGCTGCATCTCCCTGTCCCCTCGGCTGCTTCGGGTCGACGTCCGGCTTCGCGGCCGGAACGCTCGCCTGTTCTGCGCGTACACGCCCCCTGCCACCCGCCCTGACGAGGCTCAGACCTTCTTTGAGCAGCTCTCGGTGCAGGTAGAGGCTATGACGCAGCGTGACACAGTGGCTGTTCTCGGAGACCTAAACGCGGTCCTGCGTAGGTCCGAGCGGTCGCTGTTCGTGACACCGCGCGAGAACGGCAACACCGGAGCGCTGGAGGACTTCCTGGAGAGGCAGGACATGGTGTCGGCCAACACTGCAAGCTGCAAGAGGAGGCGGCGGAACGCGCGCAGGCGGAACGCAACACGCAGGCAGGCACAGCTCTACCACGTGCTATTGCGATTTCGTGAGCGCCGTCGCGCCGTCAACTGCCGTGCCATCACGCCGCTGGCTCTGCGGTCCGATCACCGTCTGCTTATATGCGACCTTCGACTTCACGATCACCGTCCGCCGAAGCGGCCACCGCGGCGCTACTACAGCGCGCTCAGGGACGCCAACACGCATCGCCGCTTTGCCAGCGCTTTCATCACTGCGCTTGGCGGCAAACGTGGAGGTGCCGAGTACGCGGATGTGTGCGCTGCAGTTCGGGCCGCCGCAGAGCAAGCAGTCCCGCTGATGCAACCGGCCCAGCGCGGGCAGCCGGTCCGGCAGGACGACCCCGAGGTTCGGCAAGCGAAGGAGGAGGTGGAGAGGCTCCGTCTGAGCAGACAGCCAACCCGCGAAGCAGAGAATGTACTGGCGGCTATCTATGTCAAGCGCCAGCAGGCCGCTGTCGACGACGCTATTCAGGTCGTCTCTGCTGCTGGGCCCGATGCCAGAGGGTGCGTGGCCTGGTCTGCCATCAATGCTTTGACGGCACGAAAACGGCGCTTGGCGCTAAACCTTGCAGGCGACACTGCGGACGAGCGCAGAAATGAGCTGCGTGAGTTTTTCGCCGCCATCGTCAACGCGCCGTCACCCCTGCTGCCGGATAACCTGACGCTGCCGCCGGAGACGCCGTTGCCGGCAGAGGAGAGTTTCAGTGTAGCCCCAGTCAGCACAGCCGACGTTGTGAAGCTCGCCCAGCTGTCACCGGGCGGCAAGGCGCTGGGTCCGGACGAGGTGCCCATTGAAGCACTGCGCATCCACTGTGTGGCCAGTGAGGTCACCAGATTGATGAATCGAGTGCTTTACCGTTGAGGCGGCGCCCAACGAATGGACCACGGCACACATCGTCGCAGTTCCTAAGAAGCCGGGCACCACGAGGCTTGAAGAGCATCGAAGCATCTGCCTTCAGTCCTGCGCTGCGAAGCTGTTCAACCGCCTGCTGTTATCGCGGTTACAGCCGGTGCTGGATCCGTACCTGCGCCCAGAGCAGAACGGCTTCCGACCCCAGATCGCAGCACAGTGACGCAGATCCTGGCTCTTCACCGAGTCATCGAGGAGGCGCGGACGCGCCAGTCGATCCTGATTGTCATCTTTGTTGATTTCAAGAAAGCGTTCGACTCGGTTGTCAGGGCTGCGCTCCAAATGGTGCTCCGTGCGTGCAACGTGCCAGAGCAGCTGGTTTCCGCCATCATGGCGATGTACCGCGACACGAAAGCTGCGGTGACAACGCCGGACGGCCTATCGGATTTCTTCGAGACCTCCTCGGGGGTTCTTCAAGGAGATACGCTAGCGCCGTTCTTGTTCGTGCTGGTGCTTGACTGGGTGCTGCGGACTGCACTTCCCTCCAACGACGATGGTTTCCTGCTGCGGCGACGCGTGGGTCGACGTCAACCGGAGAGGCGGCTCAGCGTGCTTGTTTACGCCGACGATCTCGCCCTGCTGTCCTCTACCGTTGAGGGCGCCCAGCGACAGCTTGATCGACTGGTTGCTGTTGCGGCGAGTGTCGGCCTGATGATCAACGCGCATCGTGCTGTGGGTGCCGGACGACATCGAGGCTGCTATCCTATGCCGAGGCGCTGACGGACAGGCAACGGAACTTCCGCGATGTCAGCAGTTCGTCTACCTTGGTGGTCTGGTCCCCGACGTACGCGGGGATCTGCGTCGTCGCCGCGGGCTTGCCTGGGCTGCCTTCCGCTCTGTGAGGGCAGTCCTGCAGTCTGAAGCCCTTCCGGACCGCCAGAGGGCGGCATTGTTCGAGGCGGTAGTCGAAACCGTCCTGCTTTACAACGCGGAGACCTGGACGCTGACAGACTCGCTCGAACATCAAGTCGACGCGGCGCACGCTGGCCTGCTGCGCGCCGCCTTCAAGATCGGCGACGAGCGAGTCACCAACGCGGCACTCTATCGCCGCGCCGGCCTGGCCCGCCCAAGTGACCTGCTGCGCCGTCGGCGACTCCAGCTGGCAGGTCATATCATCCGCGCCGAGTCGTACTGCCCACAGTCGGTGCAGGAGGTGCTGCTGGTCACGCTGCAGGCACCCTACCGGCGAGGACAGGCGCGCACTCGGCGTTTCGTCGACTGCCTGCTGGCTGACGCCGGCGCCCCGGACTCTGCCGGCGGAGCGGCCTATGTTCGCACCCTGGCCTTGAGAGCGCCCTGTGACACTAGAGACTATCCAGTTTACTCTGTTGTCTGTTGGGCTCGCCCTCCGATCCTGTTTTGGGCTGGTTTTGTCCGGGTCGGGCTGGCTGCCTGAAGTGGTAAGATGGGCTCAGGCAAGAAAATCTGTACGAGCGTATCTAGTGTAGCTAGTTCTAGGTTCTATTTCTAGACCTCCACGGCTCAGGGCGTGTCTTCTTACTCATGCTCGCAATCTGTTTACTCTTCGCTTCGATTGTTGTTTTTTGTCTCCAATGTGCTCTGGAGAATGAGTTAGAAAAGCTCTGTCTCTCTTTCTGTCTGTGTCTGTCTAATCTCGCATTGTCTCGTCTCGTCTTGTCTGCGTCTATCCTTTTTTCGTGTACTTTTAAACTTCACTTTGAAGTAACATTTTTGGATTTTTTATCTTCAGGTGCTATATACGGCTCCCTAGAAATGTACTTAAAAATCGGTTAAGGATATCTTCCTAATGACTGCCTGCCTGTGCAGTGAATCAGATCACAGATACTGTATACCCTAGGTGGTTCACTTAATTGTTTTTATAGCAAAACTACTATATGGAAAATGCACATTATCATGTACCGATTATTTTTAGTATCCGTCTTGTCAGCACTCAATTTATAAAGCGCCGCAGGCACTCATTTTAGCGCCGCAGGCACTCATTTTAGCGCCGCAGGCATTCATTTTAGCGCCGCAGGCACGCATTTAGCGCCGCAGGCACGCATTTAGCGCCGCAGGCACTCATTTTAGCGCCGCAGGCACTCATTTTAGCGCCGCAGGCACTCATTTTAGCGCCGCAGGCACTCATTTTAGCGCCGTAGGCATCATTTTATCGCCGCAGGCACTCATTTTAGCGCCGCAGGCACTCATTTTATCGCCGCAGGCACGCATTTTAGCGCCGTAGGCATCATTTTAGCGCCGCAGGCACGCATTTAGCGCCGCAGGCACTCGTTTTAGCGCCGCAGGCACGCATTTAGCGCTGCAGGCACTCGTTTTAGCGCCGCAGGCACTCATTTTAGCGCCGCAGGCACTCATTTTAGCGCCGTAGGCACTCATTTTAGCGCCGTAGGCACCCATTTTAGCGCCGTAGGCATCATTTTATCGCCGCAGGCACGCATTTAGCGCCGCAGGCACTCATTTTAGCGCCGCAGGCACGCATTTAGCGCCGCAGGCACTCGTTTTAGCGCCGCAGGCATTCATTTTAGCGCCACAGGCACTCATTTTAGCGCCGTAGGCACTCATTTTAGCGCCGTAGGCACCCATTTTAGCGCCGTAGGCATCATTTTATCGCCGCAGGCACGCATTTTAGCGCCGTAGGCACGCATTTAGCGCCGCAGGCACGCATTTAGCGCCGCAGGCACTCGTTTTAGCGCCGCAGGCACGCATTTAGCGCTGCAGGCACTCGTTTTAGCGCCGCAGGCACGCATTTAGCGCCGCAGGCACTCATTTTCGCGCCGTAGGCATCATTTTAGCGCCGCAGGCACTCATTTTAGCGCCGCAGGCACGCATTTTCGCGCCGCAGGCACTCATTTTAGCGCCGCAGGCACTCGTTTTAGCGCCGCAGGCACGCATTTAGCGCTGCAGGCACTCGTTTTAGCGCCGTAGGCACTCATTTTAGCGCCGTAGGCACTCATTTTAGCGCCGTAGGCATCATTTTAGCGCCGTAGGCATCATTTTAGCGCCGCAGGCGCGCATTTTAGCGCCGTAGGCATCATTTTAGCGCCGCAGGCACGCATTTAGCGCCGCAGGCACTCATTTTAGCGCCGCAGGCACGCATTTAGCGCTGCAGGCACTCGTTTTAGCGCCGCAGGCACTCATTTTAGCGCCGCAGGCACTCATTTTCGCGCCGCAGGCACTCATTTTCGCGCCGTAGGCACTCATTTTAGCGCCGTAGGCATCATTTAGCGCCGTAGGCATCATTTTAGCGCCGCAGGCACGCATTTTAGCGCCGTAGGCATCATTTTAGCGCCGCAGGCACGCATTTAGCGCCGCAGGCACTCATTTTAGCGCCGCAGGCACGCATTTAGCGCCGCAGGCACTCGTTTTAGCGCCGCAGGCACTCGTTTTAGCGCCGCAGGCACGCATTTAGCGCCGCAGGCACTCATTTTCGCGCCGCAGGCACTCATTTTCGCGCCGTAGGCACTCATTTTAGCGCCGTAGGCATCATTTAGCGCCGTAGGCATCATTTTAGCGCCGCAGGCACGCATTTTAGCGCCGTAGACATCATTTTAGCGCCGCAGGCACGCATTTAGCGCCGCAGGCACTCGTTTTAGCGTCGCAGGCACGCATTTAGCGCTGCAGGCACTCGTTTTAGCGCCGCAGGCATTCATTTTAGCGCCACAGGCACTCATTTTAGCGCCGTAGGCACTCATTTTAGCGCCGTAGGCATCATTTTAGCGCCGTAGGCATCATTTTATCGCTTCAGGCACGCATTTTAGCGCCGTAGGCATCATTTTAGCGCCGCTGGCACGCATTTAGCGCCGCAGGCACTCGTTTTAGCGCCGCAGGCACGCATTTAGCGCTGCAGGCACTCGTTTTAGCGCCGCAGGCACTCATTTTAGCGTCGCAGGCACTTATTTTAGCGCCGCAGCCACGCATTTAGCGCCGCAGGCACTCATTTTAGCGCCGTAGGCACTCATTTTAGCGCCGTAGGCACCCATTTTAGCGCCGTAGGCATCATTTTATCGCCGCAGGCACTCATTTCAGCGCCGCAGGCACGCATTTAGCGCCGCAGGCACTCGTTTTAGCGCCGCAGGCATTCATTTTAGCGCCACAGGCACTCATTTTAGCGCCGTAGGCACTCATTTTAGCGCCGCAGGCACTCATTTTAGCGCCGCAGGCACGCATTTAGCGCCGCAGGCACTCGTTTTAGCGCCGCAGGCATTCATTTTAGCGCCACAGGCACTCATTTTAGCGCCGTAGGCACTCATTTTAGCGCCGTAGGCACCCATTTTAGCGCCGTAGGCATCATTTTATCGCCGCAGGCACCCATTTTAGCGCCGTAGGCATCATTTTAGCGCCGCAGGCACGCATTTAGCGCCGCAGGCACTCGTTTTAGCGCCGCAGGCACGCATTTAGCGTTGCAGGCACTCGTTTTAGCGCCGTAGGCACTCATTTTAGCGCCGTAGGCACTCATTTTAGCGCCGTAGGCATCATTTTAGCGCCGTAGGCATCATTTTAGCGCCGCAGGCGCGCATTTTAGCGCCGTAGGCATCATTTTAGCGCCGCAGGCACGCATTTAGCGCCGCAGGCACTCGTTTTAGCGCCGCAGGCACGCATTTAGCGCTGCAGGCACTCGTTTTAGCGCCGCAGGCACTCATTTTAGCGCCGCAGGCACTCATTTTAGCGCCGCAGGCACGCATTTAGCGCTGTAGGCACTCGTTTTCGCGCCGCAGGCACTCATTTTCGCGCCGCAGGCACTCATTTTCGCGCCAACTCGTGGTACGAGTAACAGTGAAAACTGTGCTTTCGTAGATAATCTTTTAAATAATTGATAATGTTTTAGCGCTAAAGCCAAAGGCAGGTAGTTCAGGTAGTTAAATTTAAGCATATCTACGCAAAACTTTGGCGCCCTGAAGCAAAATTACGGATTTCTTTAACGGGTCACCATCACAAGGCGGGGCGAGGGACAAAGCATTGGCCGGGCATGTCCCCCATAGCTTTTACTGGGGGACCTTTCCCCCTTCCCCCCCCCCCCCCAGTGGCGACGCGGCTGACCGAAGTATAACGCCGAAAACTAAAATAGCAGCCCTCTTTTTCCAGCCGTCTCTAGTCCAGTAATTCTTAGAAGTCCATGTTTGAACTGGAAGGAATATTCCAAATCTCGTCTTGTCAGTCATCTTTGGCTGAACCCTAACCCTAACCCTAATCCTGCTTCGCATGTCGGGTCTGACTAAGCGGGAAGTAGAATCGATAAAAATGCCGTCTCCCCTTGGAGAGAAGAGATGGGAAGCGAGAGGCCCGAGGTGAACATTGCCAAATGTCGAAGTAACCCCAACTGAGAGAATCGATCGGTTAGTCATATAGAATGTACATTTCTTTCCCTGTCTGTCCCGCGCCCTCGCAGGAGGATTTCTCTCCATATCTCTGTTTCATAGCTTGCACGGCCGGCCAATAGCAGCGTGCCAGTCTTCCTTACCTCTCAATTCTCTCTCCAGCGCCTGGAAAGAGAATTTTATATATTCCGCCCTCAACTCGGGGCAGAGCCCGAGCCTCCCTCTGTCTGTAGCCCTGTGCACGGAATGGCTAAAAGGAATCTACCATTCTACCTCCCGATATTTGTTATTCAACCTGCATCAAGTCAGAGAATGCGGCTGCAATTAAATTAAAGTAAGTTTTTTTCTGTATCACTACTGCTAATATATATCATTTGTTTTGTTGCCCTGGTGATGTCTTCGAGCTCGCCTGCAACGCTAACAAAAATTGCATTGATTTTTTCTCCAAACATTTTTATCGAATGGGTTGCTTCTCTTCTGAAGAAGTCCCAAATGACTATTATATTATTTTTTCTCCCACTAGCTAAGAAAACGCAAATCTAGCACTATTTATTTAAAATTAACACTCAAAGTTTAGTGTTAATTAAAACTCATCTTCTCCATCTCCATCTTCTTTCCAGTCCTTGCTGCCGGCAGCTGCGGGTCAGGAAAGAAAATTTCCTCCCTTCCCCAGTACGAAAGCTCTTCTCCTCCATCCTCCATGATCTCCCCCATCAGTACGTAGATTCTCGTCCTCTTCTTCTGAGTCAGCACTGGTCGCTGTTTTGCTTGCTGCTGTCTACTGCTACAGTGGATTGGAGGGTTGGGTTGCGGTTAACGAGTGGAGCTTCGCCAGGAAGGGAGCCTGGGGGGGAGTTAAATGTTCGAGTTATAGCTCTAACCTAGCTCTCTTCTAATCTGGGCCAAGTGGATGAATCATCGCTGAAAACTATGCTAATGCGCCTTCCTTAGTCACTTCCCACAAACATTTTATGGCGTTTGGTGTCCTTGATCTTGAAGTGATACATTTTGGCCCGGAAAGTTTCAATCCAGTTTTTCCCAATATTGGGGGAAAAGCAGATTAAAATAGTGAGCGATGGTGGTGGATTAAGTCATAAAAAAGAGAATATTGATGTGTTCCTTATTACCCGACTGTTGGTAATCAAAGAACACTCACTTCTAGCTCAGTAGCTAGGCAACCCAGTACGTCAACAGAAGGTATTCAATTACCTTGAGTCCTTAACTGAGAGCTCTCGTTAATACTCCTTGTTCGTTGATATCGTTATCAGTAGCGTTCCTGTCCTTCAGGAATTCCGGGCGCCGGTCAACAGTTGATCTGGTCCGCTCTTGCAATTGTCTCTTTGACTTCTTGCCGGTCGGTTATCTGTAGTTCGGACCAATCGGAAGCTTCCAAGTTAACAATGGGTACCCTGCGCCAAACTGCGGTTTAACATAAGCCTATTCCTTCTAGCAGTGCCTCTATGCACTCTAGGTATAGCTCCGGAAACCACTGATAGTCTTCTAAGATCTATCAGGGGCAGTCCTTCTGGATACTGCAACCAGTAGAGTCTAGACAGACTCAGGAGTCTCAACAGACTCAACCTAAACTCCACGAGACGTCTCAAAAATACAGGCGCAAATGAGTAAGGCTTACCGCAAGAACTCGACGAGTCTTCTGTAGGAAGTCCTGTAGAGGCTTCCTCTTCGGAGCTCTTCTCCTTCCGGAGGAATTGTGACTCCGGTACCGCTTCAGATCGCTTGTATTTATAGGCAACTTTTTGATCCAAAATAGCATTATTACCATCCACGTGTTGCGCTAAAAGGGGAAAATGGCTCATGGCGTATCATTTTGGTAACATCTTTTCCTGGTAGCGTGATTCATTCAAAGCTTAGGCGCACATGCGTGTACTTACTTACTTATAGTAGCATTATACGATTATCTTCTTTTATCCTTTTTTAACGGGAGGTAGAACACTCTACAATATGCCACTCGAGCAAAATTAATTATTAAGATCGGAAGGAGGAGAATGCTGAATGCGCTTGACGGAGAAGGTATGAAGAGCGGCATAATCTGGCGAAGTGTCAGTGAGGTAGCCAGCAAGTCTTTCGTCGACGGTGAATAGCGTATAAATATCGACGAAGGGAAGGGCAAGAGAAAGGAAAAAGAGTATGGGCAACTACCGAACGAGAATAAAAATCGATAATTATTAAAGCAAAGTTTCGGGAGCGCGTTGAGAGAATAAAAACAGCGTGGGTGCAGAAAAAATTGTGCGGCTGCAGACGATTTAGCGTGCGCATGATAGTGCTATTAGTAGCACGACGAAAAAATGGAGGAAAAATTTGATAAACATAAGGGGCAAGATACGAGCGTAATTTAAAGAGATAAAGTAATTTTTAAGCGCGGAAGTTAGCATTTGTGCTGAGGGGTCAACCGCATCATAGCCAGTTGGTTGCCATAGGTAACGCATAAAAGGGAGCAGTAGAGGCCAAGTGTCTTGGTTAAAGCGCATATACGATTGAGGGATAGTAGAGGCAGAGAGTTGAAGAAAGTTGTCAATTGTCATAGTAGGAGAAAAAAATGTATAATTGGTGGTAATGATATGTTCCTTATTACCCGTCCTCAACTGTAATCAAGGAACAATCACTTCTAGCTCAGTAGCTAGGCAACCCAGTAAGTCAACAGAAGGTATTCAATTACCTTGAGTCCTTAGGAGATATCTCGAAGTAGAGCTCGTGTAGTTCTCGTCAATATCGTGTAGTCAGCTTCTGACTTGCGTTCGTAGATCGGGTCCGAGTCTTCTTTCTTCCTTAGAAATAGTTCCGGCCGGAATCTGTCGCTCGGACCAATAGGAAGCTTCCAATTTAACAATATGATCCCTGCGCCAAACTGCGGTTTGAATTAAGCCTCCTTCTTCTAGCAGTGCCTCTATGCACTCTAGGTATAGCTCCGGAAACCACTGATAGTCTTCTAAGATCTATCAGGGGCAGTCCTTCTGGAGACTGCAACCAGTGGAGTCTAAACAGACTCAAGAGTCTCAACAGACTCAAACTAAACTCAAGTCACACTGGACTTGAGCGAGACGTCTCTAACAACAACGGGCGCAAATAAGGAAGGCTTACCGCAACAACCGACCGAGTCTTGGTCCAGGAAGTCTGACTGTGGCTTCCTCTTCGGAGCTCTTCTCCTTCCGGAGGTATTGTGGCTCCGGGTCCGTTCCGGACCACTTGTATTTATAGGCAAATGGACCCTCATGATGTCACGTGGGTCCAACTCTTCAACTGTCAAAAGGTGTCACGGTTTGGTTGCTGTCAAACATGGCAGGTTAGAAAGTTACTCCATTGGTTTAGTGTAAAAACGCGTGATTGGTTATCGCATTCGAGTTATTTTTAGTTACATTTGATTGGTTCACGTGCGTACGGTTGAATGATACATTTCTCCTGGGGTTTGAGTTTGACAAGTGCAGGTTACACGTGATTGGGTGATTTCTAAGTTTAGCATGCTCGAGGTCTCTTTCTTCCTATTGGTTAGTCCGAATATACAAAGTTCAAAGCATACCTTTATTCATACTCTTCAATTTACTACTAAATAAAATGTGCTAGTAGTACATTAACACTTTTATGTCTTCTTTACGGGAGGTAGAACACTCTACATGGAGTCTAAACAGACTCAAGAGTCTCAACAGACTCAAATAACTCAAGTCACACTAGACTTGAGCGAGACGTCTCTAACACAACGGGCGCAAATAAGGAAGGCTTACCGCAACAATTCGACCGAGTCTCGATTGACTTGGTTGTTCAGGAAGTCCTCCTAAGGCTTCCTCTTCGGAGCTTCTCCTCTCGTCGGGAGTTGGCTCCTGGTCCGCTTCGGACCGCTTGTATTTATAGGCAACTTTTTGATCCAAAATAGCATCATGAAAATTCACGTGTTGCGCTAAAAGGGGAAAATGGCTCATGGCGTATTATTTTGGTTACATCTTTTCTTGGTAACGTAATTCATTCAAAGCTAAGGCGCACATGCGTGTACTTACTTACTTATAGTAGCATTATACGATTATCTTCTTTTTACCTTTTTTAACGGGAGGTAGAACACTCTACAAAATCTCCTTTTTTTACGAAAATACTCGCCCCGAGTTTTAACAAGGACATAAGAAATCGGCGTGGTAAAGTATTTTACACTTGAAACGTGCGACCATTTACATTTTATTCTTCTATTAACATGTAATGTACATTGTTTGTTAATAATGGTTAGTATTGTTGAGTCTGTGCTCAGTTGCTGTCACTTATCTGCCGGAAATACCTGTTGTCCTCGCGTTGCTGCCGAGGCATTCAGCCGAAGTTTGTCCTGAGCAGGCTGCACACCTGTTGCACCGTCCGCGCCGCCAGGCATGCCACCGCCCAGTACAGCGACTGAAACTTAGTGAATCGCGGATCCTCGGTCCGCTCCAGCAAAAGCAGATAGGCCTCTATGGTCGTAAGTGGTTCTACTGTACGCACCATAGTCCTGGCGATGTTTAGCAGCATCCGCCAGTCGGCCTGATGCTGAAGCGGCCATGGCCACGTTCGTACGGCGACGGCCAGCTGTTCCAGGGTTAGCTCATCCGGCTCCGCCAGCGTTAGCTCCGGTACGGCGAGCATCGGCGCCAGTAGTACGGATGCTGTGTTGGACAGCGGAGCCAGGCACAAGGTGCACGTCATGATGTCTCGTGCACCGTACCGCTGAAGACAGCTGAAACACACCCAATGCCGATTCGGACAGATTCGTACATTGGGCTGGTCACCGCAGAGGGCGCAATGGACCCGCGGCCTGCGACAAACCGGGCAGGCGGAAAGAATCGTCACCTCGCCAATTGCTCGAGCCCGTTCGTCGCAGGGGAAGCACACCTGGTGCCCCCATTCACAAGTCGGGAGCATCGGCTCCGTGCCTCGAGGCAGCAAGGACAGGTATCCATCTCGGCCATCTGTGGGCGATAGGTATAGGTATAGTTAGAACGATTGAGGATTATTTGAGATACGTAACAAGCATAAAGCATATGTTTTACTGGTGAGACCTAAAAAGCCAAATAAAATAGCCTCGTGAGAGAAGTAATCGTTTAAGCGCGTGGCAGTATACGTGTAGCGTCCAGTGAAAGGTTTCATAGTCATGCAAAAACTGCAGTAAATGTCGTTCAATCTCCAAGGGTGACATATGACGCAAAAATCCTTGATTTCTATGAGCGTATAGTAGTAGTTGTCGTCGCGACCGCTGAACGAAGCAAGGTACTGGCCAAAACTCCAGCCGCCGTTCGATACTCATAGCGGTTAAGGTGTGCATAGTGTAAACGGATAAAGAGCGCGCTGGGTCAGGTATAATGCGACACCATTTCTTAAAAGTGCTTTCGCGGGGCATACTGTTACATAAGGGGCATCCTATAATGCCCCTACTAGCGGTTTGCTTCAAACAGTGCATGCAAATAAAATGTCCGTGGTTACAGTATTGAAACGTGCGCCAAGAATAACAATAGGCGCATTGTCGCAAACTACCTCTACAGAGGGGACAATTCTGCCATGGCTGAATATAATGAGAATTGCTTAAACATTGTCCGCAAACTTTATGGTCATTGATGCAAATAGTCGATGGCTTGACAGCCAAGTCATCAGTTAAACATATCGGGCAGTCATATAGCTGCTGAGGCTGGGGCGCCTGTTTCGACAGTGCGTTGCCCATAATTGTCGTCACTTGTAGTCTTGTAGTCTTAAGTCGCTCGGATTAGTCGCCTCTTACGACAAGCTTGCGAAGCTGTAGAGCTATTCTGACCCGGTCTCTACACGGGTTTGTTCTCGAAACTGCCACTGCCACTGCCCAGTACAACGGCTGAAACCGTATGAAGCGAGGGTCCTCCGTCCGCTCCAGCAGCTGCAAGTAGGCGTCGATGGCGGTGAGACCGGGTTGATGTCTCACCAGGTCTCTAGCTATGTCAAGCAGATGCCGCCACGCCGTCTGATGCTGGAGCGGCCACGGCCATGACCGCACAGCGATCGCCAGCTGCTCCAAGGTTAGGAGGTCCGGTTCGGTGAGCGACAACTCCGGCACTACCGCCATAGTAGCCAGCAGCAGTGCCGTGGAATGCATCACCGGCTCCAGACACACGGTGCACGTTTGGATATCTCGTGCACCGTACCTATGGAGACAGCCGGCACAGGCCCAGTGCCGACTTGGACAGATTTGGTACTGGGGCTGCTCGCCGCACAATGCACATGTGACCCTCGCCCTGCGACATGTTGGGCACGCCGACAGCATGGTGATCTCGCCGGTCAGCTGTCGGGCCGCGGTGTCGCAAGAGAGACACACTCGGTGTCCCCATTCGCATGTCGGGACCGTTTCGTCCCGCGTCTCCAAGCAGCAGGGGCATGCGTCGTCAGCGTTCATCTGTGGGTTGTAGGGTCATGATTTATTAGTACATCCTTCATAGTGCTTGCATTTGTGCGTAACAGAGCTCATTGTGGATACCGTAGAAGCCATATGAAGTAACTGCGTGATAAAATAAGCTGTTTTAACGCATGACAATAAATATGCAGTGTCCAATGATAGGCGTTATGGGCTTGTAAAGTATTTTGCAAATGCCGTGCTATCTCGAGGGGTAGCATATGTCGTAATATGCCCTGATGATTATGTGCGTAAAGAATCAATTCGTAGCGCGAGCGCTGAGCACAACGGGGTACTGGCCAAAACTCCAGCAACCGTTCTATACTCATGGCTGTCAGGGTATGAATATTATATACAGATAAACAGCGTGATACGTCCGGCTTTATGCGACATCACTTCTTGAAAGTGCTGTCCGTCGGCATGGTGTTACAGACAGGGCACCCTATGATGCCTCTGCTAGCGGTGCGTTTCAAGCACTGCATGCAGATAAAATGATTGTGACGACAGTATTGAAAGGTGCGCCATGAGTAACAATAGGCGCACTGCGTCAGACTACTCCTACATAGGGGGCAGAGTTGCCAAGATTGAATATAATGCGCGTCACGTAAGCATGTTCCACAGATGCGATGATTATTTATACAAATGGTTGGTGGCTTTATCCACAAATCTTCTTCCAGACAGACAGGGCAGTCATATAGTTGCTGTACTTGGGGCGCCTGCTTGGACAGTGCGTTGCCCATTGTCGTCGTTGCTCGAAGTTTGAAGTCGCTCAGATTAGTCGCCTCTTACGACAAGCTTGCGAAGCTGTAGAGCTATTCTGACCCGGTCTCTACACGGGTTTTGTCTTTTTTTGTAGCTTAACGAGGTCGCAGATTTTAGCCGTGTGGCTGGCTCTCGTTCGCCGTTTGAGTCTCCTCGTTCTTCGTTGCGATGTGGCGGTTCGTTGAACGTGTGCGATCAGCGTTGTCTAGTGACGGTAGAAACGTCATCGTGTCAGTGTTGATCTTTTTTAGTCGATGAATGTGCACGTAGAATTGGTGCTGATGAGGATCCTGCACATTAGCCAGGCGTGCCGTTATTGGTGATGTCAGCTGGACCACTCGATAGGGTCCTTTGTACTTCTGTGCATGTTTATGCGTCTGCTGTGGCGGGTAGTGCAGGTAGACGATGTCGCCGCCTGTCAGAGTTCTCGATCTCGTGTCGGTTCCGGTGGTTAGAGCCACCTGATTGTCGATGTTGTGCTTGGCCACTTTCCATGCTAGGTGTAGTTGCGTGACGAACTTTTGAATGGACGTCGGGACTTCCACATATTGCGATGGCAGTAGTTGCTGTGCCAATAGGTTTGGTGGCTGGAAGTCTCGTCCAAACATTAGAAAGAATGGCGTATTGTCCGTTCGTTAGCAATAGCGTTTGCAAGTTGTTGAATTGTCTCGTCCGTGTCTGTTAGAATGGGACTAGGTGCTGGCGAGTGTGTACGGTTTTGTTCAAAATGATCCGCAAGAGGGTTGTTAAGCTCAACGTTATCTGGTACAAATAGATTAGGAACTGGTGAACTATTTCGTGGAGGCTGTTCGCCTACTTGACGGTCAGAAATTTCTAAATTTTGTTCAGGAGGTCTGTTAAGATTTGAGCTTTGAAATACTGGTCCGGAACGTAAATCTCGGACAGGTGTGGTCATCAACAAGAATTCGATCAATAATTTCAAGACAACGATATCACAAAAATGTAGTGGATAGTGGGATAAAGCAAGTGTGTCAAATTCAATGTGAGCAAACGGCAGTGGCCTTCAGGGTTGCGGTTGGCGTATTGGCTGGGGAATGGAGAAAAAAGAGAGACTGTGTGATTTTTTCAACTATGTTCTGCAACGAGCTTTGGTAATCGAAGTAATTTTGAATTGAACTGCCTTTTTGATCGGTTCTAAAACTTTTATTGAAACTGAATTCGATAAAGGAGCTCCTGAATGTTGGACTAGACGGACATCAGTGGTGGCCAATAAAATCGAATTTGTATCATTGAAATCGGCAGTTTTCTTCTGAGAATTTGGCAGTTTTCTTTTGAGAATTTGTTCTGGCTTTTAAATTCCGAATTTAAATTTTGAATTTCTGACGAGTTTCAGCTACGGGTTGATTTCACAATTATAAGCAAGCGTAGAGTATTGTTTTTTGTAATTTTGTAAATTTGCTATTTTAAATTTTTGAAATTTTATAATTTTTTATTGATCGGACTGATCATTTTGCAAATTTAACATGTTAATAGCACTACGGATTATACAAAAGAAATGAGAAGCAGATGCATTGTTTTTTGTATTTTCAAGTTTTGTTATCTTTTGCGATCTAATGATCATTTTGAGTTTGTCGCAGGCTACGAAAATACTATGTGAATAGGCTAGCATAGATGAAGCGAAGAAGAATAAATGGAGACGTGCTTTTTGAGGTTTTGAATTTTATAATTTTTGTCGATCAAATGAACATTTTCAAAATAGTGTTTACACAATGCAGCTGAGAAGGTAACAGAAAGTGAGTTGGAAATGAAACTGTGCTCAAAAGACAATGAGAGAGTATAGTATATTTACAGGGCCCGAGGGGGTTTGGTGCTGAGGCCATAGAAATTGCGGCTTAGGGGGAGGGAATAAGGTAATTAAGGCGACCACCGTATGCGGAGGCAATCCAAGCGTTCGACCTGCCAGCGGTAGTCGCGGGGTGAACCGTTTTCCGCGACACGAGTGATTTGCCTTCGAGATTGGGGCAAGGGGAATCGCTGACGTCAAAACAGGGGTCGTCGACGAACTCAGGGTGACCAACAATGTGTTCCCGATGAAACCGGGGAAGGGTGAGGAAGTAGGCTTCAATGGCCTGACCCCTAGGACTGCCGCGATGGCGCGTCCAGAAGTGCGACCAGAAGTGGTGGCGGAGTTGGTGTGAGGCAAGGTTAAACAGGCTCGAGGGTGAGTCGGAAACGGGGGAAACAAAGCTCTGGAGCAATTGGTCGTAGCGTTCACACTCCGAGTCATTAATTTTGTGACAGTATATTTGGCGGAGATATTTGTAGGTAAGAGGACCGGCGGTGTGAAAATCGACGCAACGCAGAGTGCGGAAGAGTACCTCGAAGTACTGGCGTTGAATGGCTAATTCGACGATTACGGACTTAAAGGCTCCTCGCAGGGGTGGGATATGGAGGCCCTCGAGGTGGAATAGCATATTCTATCTGCCCCGAAGTGGTCGACCAGAAGTGGTGGCGGAGTTGGTGTAAGGCAAGGTTAAACAGGCTCGAGGGTGAGTCGGAAACGGGGGGAACAAAGCTCTGGAGCAATTGATCATATCGTTCACATTCCATGTCATCGAGTTTGTTACGGTACACTCGGCGGAGATATTCGTAGTTGAGAGGATTGGCGGTGTGGAAATTGACACAACGCAGGGTGCGGAAGAGCACCTCGAACTCCTGGCGGTGGATGGCTAGCTCGACGATAGCAGACTTAAAGGTTCCTCGCAGGGGTGGGGTATGGAGGCCCTCGAGGTGGAATAGAATATTGTCTATCTGTCCCGGGATGTAGCATTGGCTGCTGTAGGAATCGTGCTTCAGGTAGAACTCAGCAATGGTGAAGGTGAAGTCGGCTACGAGATCGAAGCGTCCGTCACAATTGAAGAGATCATAAAGTAGGGAATCAGGAATAGCAGGCTTAACAGTGCGAGGAAACGGGAAGGGCGAAAGATAGGAGGGGTGATAATAAATGAAATTACGACGATGTGGGCAATAGTACGTTTCACACAGGTAGTTGAATAACGGAGTATCATCAAAAGCAGTAAGGCCCTGGATGTCGATGCGCATTTGCCTGAATATGTTCATGTTTAAATTAGAGTAAACGATTAAAAGTATTTACTGTATTATGAAGTTTCCGAGACATCAAAAGCTGGATGTGCGGAGTGTCGGTCCTGCAAGTAGTTTCGATGACGCTGAAGAAATGATTAACCAAATGATGCTAAATTCTGTAGAATTTGTAATAGTGCAAAGAGTGCCAGTAGGATAATGCAGAGGATGATATCGTCGGGAAGGAGTTGGGGGCAGTGTTGGAAGCGTGTTAATTGGTTAGTTAGGGGAATTCTGAACTATGCCTGATGATGTGTTCCTTATTACCCGACTTCGATAATCAAGGAACAATCACTTCTAGCTCAGTAGCTAGGCAACCCAGTAAGCCAACAGAAGGTATTCAATTACCTTGAGTCCTTATGAAGTGTCTCTTCAATGTCGATCTCGGGTAGATCTCGTCTGTAGTCTCTTGTGACTGTCGTTCGTAGTTCGGGTCCGAGTCTTCTTTCCTTCTTCAAATAGTTCCGGCCGGATTCTGTTGCTCGGACCAATTGGAAGCTTCCGAATTAACAATGGGATCCCTGCGCCAATCTGCGGTCTTAATTAAGCCTCCTTCTTCTAGCAGTGCCTCTATGCACTCTAGGTATAGCTCCGGAAACCACTGATAATCTCCTAAGATCTATCAGGGGCAGTCCTTCTGGAGACTGCAACCAGTGGAGTCCAAACAGACTCAAGAGTCTCAACAGACTCAAATAAACTTAAGTTCCACTATACTTGAGCGAGACGTCTCTAACACAACGGGCGCAAATAAGGAAGGCTTACCGCAACAACCGACCGAGTTTTGGTCCTGGAAGTCCGACTGTGGCTTCCTCTTCGGAGCTCTTCTCCTTCCGGAGGAATTGTGGCTCCGGGTCCGTTCCGGACCACTTGTATTTATAGGCAAATGGACCCTCACAATGTCACGTGGGTCCAACTCTTCAACTATCAAAAAGGTCACGGTTTGGTTGCTGTCAAACATGGCAGGTTAGAAAGTTACTCCATTGGTTTAGTGTAAAAACGCGTGATTGGTTATCGCTTTCGAGTTATTTTTAGTTACATTTGATTGGTTCACGTGCGTACGGTTGAATGATGCATTTCTCCTGGGGTTTGAGTTTGACAAGTGCAGGTTACACGTGATTGGGTGATTTCTAAATTTAGCATGCTCGAGGTCTCTCTTTTCCTATTGGTTAGTCAGAATCTACGCATAGTTCAAAGCATACCTTTATTCATGCTCTTCAATTTACTACTAAATAAAATGTGTGAGTAGTACATTAACACTTTTATGTCTTCTTTACGGGAGGTAGAACACTCTACAAAATCTCCCATGTTTACAAAAAACTCGTCCCGAGTTTTACACATAAGAAGGCTTTCGAGGTAAAAGTTTCAGGTATCTTGAAATATTTGTTCAGGGAGTATATATATTTTTTAAATCTGCGAACTGTACAGTATGTACTTGTTAGTAAGGCTTAATACTATCCGTATCTATCTACAGTTATGTCCAGTAAAATGCATCTGGCCGTCCGTTCACATACGCCTGCCTGCCGAATGCGCCGCCGAGACGTTCAGCCGAAGCTTATCTGGAGCAGGGTGCCGATCTGCTGTTCGGTTCGCACAGCTAGGCACGCCACTGCCCAGTACAACGGCTGAAACCGTACGAAGCGAGTGTCCTCCGTCCGCTCCAGCAGCTTCAAGTAGGCGTCGATGGCGGTGAGACCGGGTTGATGTCTCGCCAGGTCTCTAGCTATGCCAAGCAGATGCCGCCACGCCGCCTGATGCTGGAGCGGTTACGGCCATGACCGCACGGCGATCGCCAGCTGCTCCAAGGTTAGGAGGTCCGGTTCGGTGAGCGACAACTCCGGCACTACCGCCATAGTAGCCAGCAGCAGTGCCGTGGAATGCATCACCGCCTCCAGACACACGGTGCACGTTTGGATATCTCGCGCACCGTACCTATGAAGACAGCCGGCACAGGCCCAGTGCCGACTTGCACAGATTTGGTACCGGGGCAGATTTGGTACGGGGAGCGCCACGAGTAACAATAGGCGCACTGCGTCAGACTACACCTTTTCACGTTCAATTTTGAACAAAGTCCAGTTCTAAAAAAACTAGCGGAAATTCAATTCAGACAATTCAGACTGGGGCAACAAACCCCAGTTCAAAACATTCTGCTACGGAAGCGAGGTTTAGCCATAGACAAAACTGTCCCCAGTCGGAATTGTCTGAATTGAATTTCCGCTAGTTTTTTTAGAACTGGACTTTGTTCAAAATTGAACGTGAAAAGGTGTACTACATAGGGGGCAGCTTTGGCAGGGTTGGATATGATGCGCGTCACACAAGCACGTTCCGCATATGCGATGATTATTTATACAAATGGTTGGTGGTTTTATATGCAGGTCATCTTCCAAACAGACAGGGCATTCATAGAGTTGCCTTGGCTGGGTCACCAGTCTAGACTGTGCATTGCCCATAGTCGTTAGCCAAGCGTCAGTTGCAGTTATGAAGTCGATTGTAGAGTTCGCTTGTGGAGTCGCTCGGATTAGTCGCCTCTTACGACAAGCTTGCGAAGCTGTAGAGCTATTCTGACCCGGTCTCTACACGGGTTTGTTCTCGAAACTTTAGCGTGTTCGTAGGTTGTAGCCGTGCGGCTGGCTCACGTCTGTCGTTTGAGTCCCCTCGTGCTTCGTCGCGATGTGGCGGTTCGTTGAACGCGTGCGATCAGCGTTGTCTAGTGTCGGTAGAAACGTCGCTGTGTCAGTGTTGATCTTCTTTAGTCGATGAATGTGTACGTAGAACTGGTACTGATGTGGATCTTGTACATTAGCCAGGCGTACCGTTGTTGGTGACGTTAGTTGGACCACTCGATAGGGTCCTTTGTACTTCTGTGCATGTTTGTGCGTCTGCTGTGGCGGGTAGTGTAGGTAGACGATATCACCGGCCGTCAGGGTTGTTGATATCGCGTCGTTGCCGGTGGTCAGAGCCACCTGGTTGTCAATATTGTGCTTGGCGATCTTCCATGCGAGGTGTAGTTGCGTGACGAATTTTTGAATGGAAGTCGGTACTTCCACGTACTGCGATGGTAGTAGTTGCTGTGCCAATAGGTTTGGCGGCTGGAAGTCTCTGATGTGATCCTTATTACCCGACTTTCGATAATCAAGGAACAATCACTTCTAGCTCAGTAGCTAGGCAACCCAGTAAGTCAACAGAAGGTATTCAATTACCTTGAGTCCTTGGAGATATCTCTTCGTTGTTGTTCTCGTGTAGATCTCGTGGTCTTCAATAGACAAGTTGACTTTCGATTGTAGATCGGGTCCGAATCTTCGTTTCTTCTTCTAGTATTTCCGGCCGGATTCTAACGCTCGGACCAATGGGAAGCTTCCGAATTAACAATGGGTACCCTGCGCCGAACTGCGGTCTGAATTAAGCCTTCTTCTTCTAGTAGTGCCTCTCTGCACTCTAGGTATGGCTCCGGAAACCACTGATAGTCCTCTAAGATCTATCAGGGGCAGTCCTTCTGGAGACTGCAACCAATGGAGTCTAAACAGACTCAAAAGTCTCAACAGACTCAAATAGACTCAAGTCTCAATAGACTTGAGCGAGACGTCTCTAACACAACAGGCGCAAATAAGGAAAGCTTACCGCAACAACTCGACCGAGTCTCGATTGACTTGGTGATCAGGAAGTCCTCCTAAGGCTTCCTCTTCGGAGCTTCTCCTCTCGTCGGGAGTTGGCTCCTGGTCCGCTTCGGACCGCTTGTATTTATAGGCAACTTTTTGATCCAAAATAGCATTATTACCATCCACGTGTTGCGCTAAAAGGGGAAAATGGCTCATGGCGTATCATTTTGGTAACATCTTTTCCTGGTAGCGTGATTCATTCAAAGCTTAGGCGCACATGCGTGTACTTACTTACTTATAGTAGCATTATACGATTATCTTCTTTTTACCTTTTTAACGGGAGGTAGAACACTCTACAAAAACTCCCTTTTTTACGAAAAACTCGTCCCGAGTTTTAACAATGAAATAAGAAAATCGGTTTGGTGAATTATTGTACACTTTACACGTAAGACCATTTATATATTTACTCGTAGCTTAAATTGTGTGTTAATAAGGGTTAGTACTGTTAAGTCTATGCCCCGTTACTGTCTGTTACTCCATCTGCCGGGGATACCTGTTGTCCTCGCGTTGCTGCTGAGGCATTCAGCCGAAGTTTGTCCTGAGCAGGCTGCTCACCTGATGTGCGGTTCGCGACACCAGGGATGCCACTGCCCTGTACAGCGACTGAAACTTAGTGAATCGCGGATCCTCGGTCCGCTCCAGCAAAAGCAGATAGGCCTCTATGGTCGTAAGTGGTTCTACTGTACGCACCATAGTCCTGGCGATGTTGAGCAGCATTCGCCAGTCGGCCTGATGCTGAAGCGGCCATGGCCAGGCCACGTTCGTACGGCGACGGCCAGCTGCTCCAGGGTTAGCGCATCCGGCTCCGCCAACGTCAGCTCTGGGACAGCGAGCATCGGCGCCAATAGCACAGACGCCGTGTTGGACAGCGGAGCCAGGCACAAGGTGCACGTCATGATATCACGTGCCCCGTACCGCTGAAGGCAGCTGAAACACACCCAATGCCGATTTGGACAGATTCGTACATTGGGCTGGTCACCGCAGAGGGCGCATTGGACCCGCGGCCTGCGACAAACCGGGCAGGCGGAAAGAATCGTCACCTCGCCAATTGCTCGAGCCCGTTCGTCGCAGGGGAAGCACACCTGGTGCCCCCATTCACAAGTCGGGAGCCTCGGCTCCCGTGCCTCGAGGCAGCAAGGACAGGTATCCATCTCGGCCATCTGTGGGCGATAGGTATAGGTATAGTTAGAGCGATTGAGGATTATTTAAGATGCGTAACAAGCATATGTTCTACTGGTGAGACCTAAAAAGCCAAATAAAATAGCTTCGTGAGAGAAGTAATCGTTTAAGCGCGTGGCAGTATACGTGTAGTGTCCAGTGAAATGTTTCATAGTCATGCAAAATCTGCCGTAAATGTCGCTCAATCTCCAAGGGTGACATATGACGCAAAAATCCTTGATTTCTATGAGCGTATAATAGTAGTTGTCGTCGCGACCGCTGAACGAAGCGAGGTACTGGCCAAAACTTCAGCCGTCGTTCGATACTCATAGCTCATAGCTTCTCGAAACCTTAGCGTGGTCGTAGGTTGTAGCCGTGCGGCTGGCTCACGTCTGTCGTTTGAGTCTCCTCGTGCTTCGTCGCGATGTGGCGGTTCGTTGATCGCGTGCGATCAGCGTTGTCTAGTGTCGGTAGAAACGTCGCTGTGTCAGTGTTGATCTTCTTTAGTCGATGAATGTGTACGTAGAACTGGTACTGATGTGGATCTTGTACATTAGCCAGGCGTACCGTTGTTGGTGACGTTAGTTGGACCACTCGATAGGGTCCTTTGTACTTCTGTGCATGTTTATGCGTCTGTTGTGGCGGGTTGTGTAGGTAGACGATATCGCTGGCCATCAGGGTTGTCGATCTCGCGTCGTTGCCGGTGGTCAGAGCCACCTGGTTGTCAATATTGTGCTTGGCGATCTTCCATGCAAGGTGTAGTTGCGTGACGAATTTTTGAATGGAAGTCGGTACTTCCACGTACTGCGATGGTAGTAATTGCTGTGCGAGCAAATTTGGCGGCTGGAAGTCTCGTCCAAACATTAGGAAGAATGGCGTGTTGTCCGTTGATCGATGAATAGCGCTGTTGTAGGCCATTGTTACGGATTGCAGGTAGATGATCCAGTCGTCCGGTTGTTGATGCGGAGCCGAGAACCCCGCCGTGTACCCCGCTTCGTGTCACGGGGCCAGCCGTCCTCCAGCAGCAACTCGAGCTCCCATAGCCGCCGGCAAAGCAGCCAGGGCGCTCACACGGCCGCTTCTACCGACTCCACCGACGGCGCTTCCGCATCGGCCACGGCGGCCGGTGTTTCTGATGGGCCCGCGCGACAGCAACAGCGACGAAAACAACGATAGCACTGTCGGCAGACCGAGCACTGGCACAATAGTGACAGTAACACCAGTGCCCCCAGCACCACCAGGACCACGATAGTGCAAGTCCAGCGGACATCAGCTTTATCCCAATGCTCCTGCGAAGTTTAAAATGTTAATTATACAAAATGAACTATAAGCAGTTGTATTGTCTGTTTTGTGTTTTTAAGTTTTATCATATTGAAATTTATGAATTTATTTCATTTTGAAATAGTGTTTGTACAATGCAATACAATGTAGTTGTAACGGAGACAGATATAGAAATGAGACTATGAGCAAAAGACAATGAAAGATTATAGTACATTGCAGAGCCTGAAGGAGTCGGTGCTAATGCTATCGGAATTGCGGCTTGAAGGGGGATAATATAACTAAGGCGCCCGCCATGCGCTTTAGTAGGTCAAACACTCTACATATCGGTTGAACTCGCCGAGGGGAAGCGTTTCCCACCGCACGGGGCTTCCTCCTCCCCTCCCATTTGAGCATTCGAGACTGTCGTTATCATATTCGAAAAATGAATCGTAAATCACGAGCTCTCAAATTTAAATTCAGAATTCAAATCGGTTCCAAGTTTTGTACAGTGCACTGAGACGTGATTCAAGTTGTTTCAAATTCAAAGGATCCATGAAAGTCAATTCATTTTCGTTCCGGAACAATTACAATTTCAACTCAATTCAAGAAACGTCGTCGAACGTATGATATCGAGTTCTTATTCTCAAGCCTCAGAGCTTCAATGCAGAAATTCAATTCAGTTATTCGGATCCTCAATTGTTCAAGCTTCCAAGCTTCGATTTTTCAAAGACCGCGGCATCATCAATTGTTCAAGTTTATTTAATGTTGGACGCTTCTTTCTTCACTGCTTTTCCATAGAATAGCAAAGTCTACTCTGGATTTCCTCAAGTAAACTTGAAACTCTCCAAAGTGACTTAGCTATTCGATTTCCTCCTCGGTTTTTTCCCAGTGTGTGGCCACATCTAGAAAACTGGCTTATCTCAGATTTTCTGCGCCGTTAAGCGCCCGAAAGAAAGAACGAAAACGTAAAAAACCTGACGAGCTATTCAAACAAAGTCACTACAGCAAACATTAATCAAAATCTGGAGCCACCAATTTGTTGCTGTCAGAAAACTTTTTCGCTTATTAGACAGGCTGCTTGCCTGACCATTCATTATCTTCCTTGATTAAAGCCCAAGATTGGCTGTTTGCCGAGCCTGCGTGCTTCATCCGGAAAACCTTTTTGCTTATTTTTGCAGACCGCTTGTCTAGCCTTCCATCATTTTCTTGATTAGAGCCTAAAACTTACTGTTTGCAAACCCCATGAGCCCCATCCATCAAATCCTTATCCACACAAGTTTTTTTCGGATTGCTGATTCTGGCGGTTGTCCTTTATAGATCATTTTGATGTAGAGATTAGGATGCTTGGGAATTTTCTTGTGTGTTTAATCAACTTCAGTGCCCTCCAACAAATCCTTATCTTAAACAAGCTGCCCAAGTCAGACTTCGCGCGCATACTTAATCTCCCAGAGAGACCTCCTTTCTTGATTAAAACCATCACTCAACTTCATCTCCCACGAGAAAATCTTTTCCGTAATCAAACTGTCCAGGCCAGCCTTATCCTGCCATCCCATCTCCGTGATGTGTTCCTTATTACCAGTCCTCAACTGTAATCAAGGAACAATCACTTCTAGCTCTGTAGCTAGGCAACCCAGTAATCAAATGAAGGTCTTCAATTACCTTTGATCCGGATTCTTAGATTTCGTTCTTGAGTCGTTCTCAACTGTAGATCTCTTAGTAGATCTTGTAGACTTCTAGACGTCTTCAGGTGTCGATCGGGTCCGAGTTTCCTTCTTCTCTCCTTTAGAAGTATTTCCGGCCGGAATCTGTCGTTCGGACCAATAGGAAGCTTCCAAATTAACAATGGGGATCCCTGCGCCAAACTGCGGTTTAATATAAGCCTACTCCTTCTAGTAGTGCCTTTATGCACTCTAGGTATAGCTCCGGAAACCACTGATAGTCTTCTAAGATCTATCGGGGGCAGTCCTTCTGGAGACTGCAACCAGTAGAGTCTAAACAGACTCAGGAGTCTCAACAGACTCACAATAAACTCAAGTAACTCTTAGACTTGAGCGAGACGTCTCAACCAACAGGCGCAAATGAGTAAGGCTTACCGCAAGAACTCGACCACGTCTTCGAGTTGCTTCAGGAAGTCTGCTGCAGATCTTCCTCTTCGGAGCTTTCTCTCTCGGAGATTCTTGGCTCCGGGTCCGTTCCGGACCACTTGTATTTATAGGCAAATGGACCCCCATGAGGTCACGTGGGTCCAACTCTTCAGCTGTCAAAAAGGTCACGGTTTGGTTGCTGTCAAACTTGGCAGGTTAGAAAGTTACTCCATTGGTTCAGTGTAAAAGCGCGTGATTGGTCATCGCATTCGAGTTATTTTTAGTTACATTTGATTGGGTCACGTGCGTACGGTTGAATGATGCATCTTTCCTGGGGTTTGCGTTCGACACGTACAGGTTACACGTGATTGGGTGATTTCTAAATTTAGCATGCTCAAGGTCTCTCTCTTTCTATTGGTTAGTCAGAATATACTCATAATTCAAAGCATACCTTTATTCATGCTCTTCAATTTACTACTAAATAAAATGTGTGAGTAGTACGTTAACACTTTTATGTCTTTTTACGAAAGGTAGAACACTCTACATCCGGTCCAGCGACCTTTTCGCAATCTCTGACAACTAATTTCCCCTGGAATTTTTTCCTAGCCATTTCCCGTTTTGCATGATGGATTAAGATCAAAATAACTTCCACTTTTCTCCCATCTCCCTATTGCCAAAGGCAATAGATGTTCAGTGATACAGCTTCTGCCCTACTAATTTTGTTAGCCATCTTGTTCCCGGTTTTACAAAAACTACTTTTAATACTATCTATTCCTCGCTTTGCTAAAATAGAACTTTGCCCATATTTCCCCCTTTTCTCAAAAGCAGCCTGCGTTGATTTAAATAGTTAAACAGGTTAGTTTAATTATGTATTTTACAAACATCTACACACAAAAAGGGTAATCGCAACAACAACAATATAAATATATGTACACTAATAAGTAATTCAATTATCGTTAGCATATCTACAAAAAGCTATACAAAAATTACAAAAAAAGGGAAAATTAAATTCAAGTTACCCCTACCTTCAGTCAGTTAGCCCCTTCAATTACATTAAACTAGAATAAAGTTACCCCAGCGTCGTCCCGCTACAATCTCCTCGACTTGCCGGAGTTCCTGCCACCATTCGAGGCGGCGCTCACACCACTTGCGAACAGGTATGACCAGCCGCCCGAACAGTGACAGCAGTTGAAGGCCCCGCCGTCTGCCCCGCTTTGTCTCGTGGCCAGCCGTCTTGTAATAGAATTTCCAGCTGCCACAGCCGTCGACAAATCCACCACCACCGCTCAGCCGTTTCCTTCGTCCTCTCCAGTTGCGCTTCCATAGTAACTCCTCGGACGGTAGCAGATTAGTAATAGTTGGATAGTTAAAATCGCGTAGGCATAGAAAGCCTTAGCCTGATGTGTTCCTTATTACCAGTCCTTTGATAATCGAGGAACAATCACTTCTAGCTCTGTAGCTAGGCAACCCAGTTATCAGACAAAGGTACTTCTTACCTTGACTTGCTTCTTCTTCGGAGTACTCCTTGAATTTCTGTAGATCTCGCTTTGATCTCTGTGTGATCTCTTGGATCGGGCTGCGATTCATAACATCAGTGAGTTCGCGAACAGCATTAGTGGCTGCAGCATCAACATGACGAGCGGCTTCCTGATCAGCCATTTCCAGAGTAGGTTCGTTAGCAATAGCATTTGCAAGTTGTTGAATTGTCTCGTCCGCGTCGTTTAGAATGGGACTAGGTGCTGGCGAGTGTGTACGGTTTTGTTCAAAATGATCCGCAAGTGGGTTATTAAATTCAACGTTGTCTGATAGAAGCAGATGAGGAACTGGTGAACTATTTCGTGGAGCTGTTCGCCTACTTGACGGTTAGAAATTTCAAAATTTTGTTCAGATCTGTTAAGATTTGAGCTTTGAAATACTGATCCGAAACGTAATTCTCGGATAGGTGAGGTCATCAACAAGAATTCGATCATTAATTTCAAGACAACGATATCACAAAAATGTAGTGTATAGTGGGATAAATTAAAGAAAGTGTGTCAAATTCAAAGTGAGCAGACGGCAATGATTTTAAGGGTTGCGGTTGGCGGACTGGCTGGGGAAGGGAGAAAAAAGAGAGACTGTGTGATTTTTTCAACTGTGTTCTGCAACGAGCTTTGGTAATCAAAGTAATTTTGAATTGAACTGCCTTTTTGATCGGTTCTAAAACTTTTATTGAAACTAAATTTAATAAAGGAGCTCCTGATGTGTTCCTTATTACCCGAGTTTCGATAATCAAGGAACAATCACTTCTAGCTCAGTAGCAAGGCAACCCAGTAATCAACTGCAGGTATTTAATTACCTTAATCCGGATTAGCAGTGTCTTCCTATGTCTCCTGGGGTAGTTCTCGTATGTAGATCTCGTCTGTGGATCTCTTAGTTGTTCTCTTAGATCAGGCGCCTTGATCAGGTTGATCAGGTTAGATCAGGTTGCTCTTGTCCTGGTTCTTCTTGTACTTCCGATGAATTGACTTCCGGCCGGTGTCTGCAGTCAGGACCAATCAAAGGCTTCGTATCAACAATGGGTACCCTGCGCCGAATAGCGGTATCAATTAAGCCTTCTTCTTCTAGCAGTGCCTCGATGCACCCTAGGTAATGCTCCGGATATCTCTAGTAGCTCCTCTAAGATCTACTAGGGTAGTCCTTCGGACGACGACTGCCAAGGGAGTCTAAACAGACTCAAGAGTCTCCACAGACTCAAATAGACTCAAGACAGAATAGACTTGAGCGAGACGTCTCAACAACAACTGGCGCAAATAAGAAAGGCTTACCGCAACACTTGATCAAGTCTTTCGTTCGCCTGGTCTTCCTAAAGACACCCTTTCGGAGCTTCTCCTTTGGTCCGCTTGTATTTATAGAGAAACGGGCCCCTCATGAGGTCGTTCATCACCTTTTTCGTAAATGTCAAGGGGTCACGCTTTGGTTGCTGTCAAGCATGACAGGGTAGAAAGTTAAGCAACTAGTCCAGTGTAAGCGCGCATGATTGATTACCGTAGCTGAGCTATTTTTAGATACTTTGATGGGTTCATCTGAGTTCACGCCAATGATGAATCGCAGATAGGGTTTAACTTGACAATTGTAGGTCACGCATGATTGATTGGTTGCTAGAATTAGTAACACGAATTTATCTTTTAGGTGCGCATGCCTGCATTAGCTTACTTATAGTAGTTATTCTATAATTTCTATTCTACTTTTGTGGGAGGTAGAACACTCTACACTTTTGAATGTTGGACTAGACGGACATCAGTGGTGGCCAATAAAATCGAATTTGTATCATTGAAATCGGCAGTTTTCTTTTCATGAATTCGGCAGTTTTCTTCTTAGAATTTGGCAGTTTTCTTTTGAGAATTTGTTCTGGCTTTTAAATTGCGAATTTGAATTTTGAATTTCTGACGAGTTTCAGCTAGGGGTTGATCTCCCAATTATAAGCAAGCGTAGAGTATTGTTTTTTGTAATTTTGTAAATTTGCTATTTTAAATTTTTGAAATTTTATAATTTTTTATTGATCGGACTGATCATTTCGCAAATTTAACAAGTTAATAGCACTACGGATTATACAAAAGAAATGAGAAGCAGATGCATTGTTTTTTGTATTTTCAAGTTTTATTTTTTTTTTGCGATCTAATGATCATTTTGAGTTTGTCGCAGGCTACGAAAATACTATGTGAATCGGCTAGCATAGATGAAGCGAAGAAGAATAAATGGAGACGTGCTTTTTGAGGTTTTGAATTTTATAATTTTTGTCGACCAAATGAACATTTTCAAAATAGTGTTTACACAATGCAGCTGCGAAGGTAACAGAAAGTGAGTTGGAAATGAAACTGTACTCAAAAGACAATGAGAGAGTATAGTATATTTACAGGGCCCGAGGGGGTTTGGTGCTGAGGCCATAGAAATTGCGGCTTAGGGGGAGGGAATAAGGTAATTAAGGCGACCACCGTATGCGGAGGCAATCCAAGCGTCGGACCAGCCAGCGGTAGTCGCGGGGTGAACCGTTTTCCGCGACACGAGTGATTTGCCTTCGAGATTGGGGCAAGGGGAATCGCTGACGTCAAAACAGGGGTCGTCGACGAACTCAGGGTGACCAACAATGTGTTCCCGATGAAACCGGGGAAGGGTGAGGAAGTAGGCTTCAATGGCCTGACCCCTAGGACTGCTGCGATGGCGAGTCCAGGTCGACCAGAAGTGGTGGCGGAGTTGGTGTAAGGCAAGGTTAAACAGGCTCGAGGGTGAGTCGGAAACGGGGGGAACAAAGCTCTGGAGCAATTGATCATATCGTTCACATTCCATGTCATCGAGTTTGTTACGGTACACTCGGCGGAGATATTCGTAGTTGAGAGGATTGGCGGTGTGGAAATTGACACAACGCAGGGTGCGGAAGAGCACCTCGAACTCCTGGCGGTGGAATGCTAGCTCGACGATAGCAGACTTAAAGGTTCCTCGCAGGGGTGGGGTATGGAGGCCCTCGATGTGGAATAGAATATTATCTATCTGTCCCGGGATAGAACATTGGCAGGAGTTGGATTTGTGGCGTAGGTAGGACTCAGTGATGGTAAAGGCGAAATCGGAGGTGAGAGAGAGACGTCCGTTACAGTTGAATAGATCGTAAAGCAAGGAAACCTGGAATGGCAGTTCGAGGAAACGGGAAGGGCGAAAGATAGGAGGGGTGATAATAAATGAAATTACGACGATGTGGGCAATAGTACGTTTCACACAGGTAGTTGAATAACGGATTATCATCAAAAGCAGTAAGGCCCTGGATGTCGATGCGCATTTGCCTGAATATGTTCATGTTTAAATTAGAGTAAACGATTAAAAGTATTTACTGTATTATGAAGTTTCCGAGACATCAAAAGCTGGATGTGCGGAGTGTCGGTCCTGCAAGTAGTTTCGATGACGCTGAAGAAATGATTAACCAAATGATGCTAAATTCTGTAGAATTTGTAATAGTGCAAAGAGTGCCAGTAGGATAATGCAGAGGATGATATCGTCGGGAAGGAGTTGGGGGCAGTGTTGGAAGCGTGTTAATTGGTTAGTTAGGGGAATTCTGAACTATGCCTGATGATGTGTTCCTTATTACCCGACTTCGATAATCAAGGAACAATCACTTCTAGCTCAGTAGCTAGGCAACCCAGTAAGCCAACAGAAGGTATTCAATTACCTTGAGTCCTTATGAAGTGTCTCTTCAATGTCGATCTCGGGTAGATCTCGTCTGTAGTCTCTTGTGACTGTCGTTCGTAGTTCGGGTCCGAGTCTTCTTTCCTTCTTCAAATAGTTCCGGCCGGATTCTGTTGCTCGGACCAATTGGAAGCTTCCAAATTAACAATAGGATCCCTGCACCAAACTGCGGTGTTAATTAAGCCTCCTTCTTCTGGCAGGGCCTCTATGCACTCTAGGTATAGCTCCGGAAACCACTGATAGTCTCCTAAAATCTATCAGGGGCAGTCCTTCTGGAGACTGCAACCAGTGGAGTCTAAACAGACTCAAGAGTCTCAACAGACTAAAAAAAACTCAAGTTCCACTAGACTTGAGCGAGACGTCTCTAACACAACGGGCGCAAATAAGGAAGGCTTACCGCAATACTTCGACCGAGTCTTGATTGACAGGTTGATCAGGAAGTCGTGCTAAGGCTTCCTCTTCGGAGCTTCTCCTCTCGTCGGGAGTATGACTCCGGTACCGCTTCAGATCGCTTGTATTTATAGGCAACTTTTTGATCCAAAATAGCATTATTACAATCCACGTGTTGCGCTAAAAGGGGAAAATGGCTCATGGCGTATCATTTTGGTAACATCTTTTCCTGGTAGCGTGATTCATTCAAAGCTTAGGCGCACATGCGTGTACTTACTTAGTTATAGTAGCATTATACGATTATCTTTTTTTACCTTTTTAACGGGAGGTAGAACACTCTACAAAATCTCCCTTTTTTACGAAAATAATCGTCCCGAGTTTTAACAAGGACATAAGAAATCGGCGTGGTTAAGTATTTTACACTTAAAGCGTGAGACCATTTACATTTTATTCTTCTATTAACATATAATGTACATTGTTTGTTAATAATGGTTAGTATTTTTGAGTCTGTGCTCAGTTGCTGTCACTTATCTGCCGGAGATACCTGCTGTCCTCGCGTTGCTGCCGAGGCATTCAGCTGAAGCTTGTCCTGAGCAGACTGCACACCTGTTGCACCGTCCGCGCCGCCAGGCATGCCACCGCCCAGTACAGCGACTGAAACTTCGTGAATCGCGGATCCTCGGTCCGCTCCAGCTCTTCTGCGGTTCTTCTGCACGCACCATAGTCCTGGCGATGTCTAGCAGCCACCGCCAGTCAGCCTGATGCTGGAGCGGCCATGGCCACGTTCTTACGGCGACGGCCAGCTGCTCCAGGGTTAGCGCTGATGTGTTCCTTATTACCCGACTTTCGATAATCAAGGAACAATCACTTCTAGCTCAGTAGCTAGGCAACCCAGTAAGTCAACAGAAGGTATTCAATTACCTTGAGTCCTTTGGAGATCTCTCGGAGTAGCTCTCGATTAGTTTTAGTTGATCTCGTACAGTCACTTCTGACTTTCGTTGGTAGATCGGGTCCAATTCTTCTTTCTTCTTCAAATAGTTCCGGCCGGATTCTGTCGCTCGGACCAATGGGAAGCTTCCGAATTAACAATGGGATCCCTGCGCCAAAACTGCGGTCTGAATTAAGCCTTCTTCTTCTAGTAGTGCCTCTCTGCACTCTAGGTATGGCTCCGGAAACCTCTGATAGTCCTCTAAGATCTATCAGGGGCAGTCCTTCTGGAGACTGCAACCAATGGAGTCTCAACAACAAACTCAAGAGTCTCAACAGACTCAAATAGACTCAAGTCTCAATAGACTTGAGCGAGACGTCTCTAACACAACGGGCGCAAATAAGGAAGGCTTACCGCAACAACTCGACCGAGTCTCGATTGACTTGGTGATCAGGAAGTCCTCCTAAAGGCTTCCTCTTCGGAGCTTCTCCTCTCGTCGGGAGTTGGCTCCTGGTCCGCTTCGGACCGCTTGTATTTATAGGCAACTTTTTGATCCAAAATAGCATCATTACAATCCACGTGTTGCGCTAAAAGGGGAAAATGGCTCATGGCGTATCATTTTGGTAACATCTTTTCCTGGTAGCGTGATTCATTCAAAGCTTAGGCGCGCATGCGTGTACTTACTTACTTATAGTAGCATTATACGATTATCTTCTTTTAACCTTTTTTTAATGGGAGGTAGAACACTCTACAAAATCTCCCTTTTTTAGGAAAAACTCGTCCCGAGTTTTAACAATGAAACAAGAAAATCGGTTGGGTGAATTATTGTACACTTTACACGTAAGACTGTTTATATATTTACTCGTATCATAAATTGCGTGTTAATAAGGGTTAGTACTGTTAAGTCTATGTTCAGTTACTTGTCCGTTACTCCGGGGATACCTGTTGTCCTCGCGTTGCTGCTGAGGCATTCAGCCGAAGTTTGTCCTGAGCAGGCTGCTCACCTGATGTGCGGTTCGCGCCACCAGGGATGCCACTGCCCAGTACAGCGACTGAAACTTAGTGAATCGCGGATCCTCGGTCCGCTCCAGCAAAAGCAGATAGGCCTCTATGGTCGTAAGTGGTTCTACTGTACGCACCATAGTCCTGGCGATGTTTAGCAGCATCCGCCAGTCGGCCTGATGCTTAAGCGGCCATGGCCAGGCCACGTTCGTACGGCGACGGCCAGCTGCTCCAGGGTTAGCTCATCCGGCTCCGCCAACGTCAGCTCTGGGACAGCGAGCATCGGCGCCAACAGCACAGACGCTGTGTTGGTCAGCGGAGCCAGACACACGGTGCATGTCATGATGTCACGTGCCCCGTACCGCTGAAGACAGCTGAAACACACCCAATGCCGATTCGTACAGACTTGGACATTGGGCTGGTCACCGCAAAGGGCACATTGGACCCGCGGCCTGCGACAGACCGGGCAGGCGGAAAGAATCGTCACCTCGCCAATTGCTCGAGCCCGTTCGTCGCAGGGGAAGCACACCTGGTGCCCCCATTCACAAGTCGGGAGCCTCGGCTCCCGTGCCTCGAGGCAGCAGGGACAGGTATCCATCTCGGCCATCTGTGGGCGATAGGTGTAGTTGTAGTTAGAACGATTGAGGATTATTCGAGATACGTAACAAGTATATGTTCTACTGGCGAGACCGGAAAAGCCATATGAAACAACTACGTGAGAGAACTAATCGTTTAAGCACGTGGCAGTATACATGTAATGTCCAGTGAAACGCATTATGAGCGTGCAAAAATTGTCGGAAATGTCGTTCAATCTTCACAGGTGACATATGACGCAAAATTCCTTGATTGTTATGAGCGTATAGTAGTAATTGTCTACGCGACCGCCGGACGAAGCGAGGTACTGGCCAAAACTCCAGTCGCCGCTCGATACTTATGGCGGTTAAAGTGTGCATATCATAAACTGATAAGCAACGCGTTGGTTCCGGTGTAATGCGACACCATTTCTTAAAGGTGCTTTCGCGGGGCATACTATTACATAAGGGGCATCCTATAAGGCCCCTACTAGCGGTTTGCTTCAAACAGTGCATGCAAATAAAATGTTCTTGGTTACAGTATTGAAACGTGCGCCAAGAATTACAATAGGCGCACTGTCGTAGAATACTTCTACAGAGGGGACAATTCTGCCATGGCTGAATATAATGAGAATCGCTTAAACATTGTCCGCAAACTTTGTGTTCATTGATGCAAATAGTCGGTGGCTTGACAGCCAAGTCATCAGCTAAACATACCGGCCAGTCATATAGCTGCTGAGGCTGGGGCGCCTGTTTCGACAGTGCGTTGCCCATAATTGTCGCCACTTGTAGTCTTGTAGTCTTAAGTCGCTCGGATTAGTCGCCTCTTACGACAAGCTTGCGAAGCTGTAGAGCTATTCTGACCCGGTCTCTACACGGGTTTGTTCTTGAAACTTTAGCGTGGTCGTAGGTTGTAGCCGTGCGGCTGGCTCACGTCTGTCGTTTGAGTCTCCTCGTGCTTCGTCGCGATGTGGCGGTTCGTTGATCGCGTGCGATCAGCGTTGTCCAGTGACGGTAGAAACGTTGCTTTGTCGGTACTGATCTTCTTTAGTCGATGAATGTGTACGTAGAATTGGTGCTGATGTGGATCTTGTACATTAGCCAGGCGTGCCGTTGTTGGTGACGTTAGTTGGACCACTCGATAGGGTCCTTTGTACTTCTGTGCATGTTTATGCGTCTGTTGTGGCGGGTAGTGCAGGTAGACGATATCGCCGGCCGTCAGGGTTGTCGATCTCGCGTCGTTGCCGGTGGTCAGAGCCACCTGGTTGTCAATATTGTGCTTGGCGATCTTCCATGCAAGGTGTAGTTGCGTGACGAATTTTTGAATGGAAGTCGGTACTTCCACGTACTGCGATGGTAGTAATTGCTGTGCGAGCAAATTTGGCGGCTGGAAGTCTCGTCCAAACATTAGGAAGAATGGCGTGTTGTCCGTTGATCGATGAATAGCGCTGTTGTAGGCCATTGTTACAGATTGCAGGTAGATGATCCAGTCTTCCGGCTGTTGGTGCGCGAAATGTGTAATCATCTCGTGCAGGTTGCGGTGAAACCTTTCCACCATATTAGCCTTCGGGTTGTACGTTGACGTGTAGATTTGCGTGATGTTGAGAATCTTTACGACTTGCTGAAACAGTTGAGACGTAAACTGCGATCCGTTGTCCGATGTGAGGTTCTTCGGCGTGCCGTACTTGCAAATGATGTCGTTGAAAAAGCTCATTGCCACCGTCTGGGCTGTGATTTCCGGTATCGGTATGGCGATAGCAAACTTCGAGAAGATGTCCAAGGCGGTTAGGATGTAGGTGTAGGCGATGCCCTGGAGACAGCTCGGTGGTAGCGGTCCGGTGATGTCAATGCTTAGACAGTCAATTTTGGTCGACTTCGGAATGGACTGTAGCTGCGGTTTCTGTCGTCGTCCTGTCTTTGATGCTGCGCATGAATGGCAGTTGTTGCAATACTGCTTTATGTCGCCGTACATTGTTGGCCAAAAGTAATATTGTTCCACTCTCGCGATGGTCTTTGCTGCCGACAGGTGTCCAGCGAGTGGGTTGTCGTGCAGCTCGTTGAGAATTGCTTGCCGAAACGAATATGGCACGTAGATCTTGGGTTTATTGTCGCTCATCCAGTAGAGCCGTGACTTATTGATTGTTAGGTGTTGTCGTTGCTTGCGTAGGAATTTTCGTTCCATGGGATTGAGTTTGATGTTTTTGTCGTAGGTTTTGACCGCCTTGTAGAAGTTGTCGTTTTCCGTTTCATCCATCAACTCTTTTGATGTTAGGAATTGGATGAATGGCGTTGACTTCGTAGGCTCTTGACAGAGCGTCCGCGGCTTTGTTGGTAATTCCTGGTTTGTAGACGAGTTTGTAGTTGTAATCCTGGATCTTGAGTGTCATCCTGATGAGTCGGTTGTTGGTCTGTCCTTTCGTAGTTACGACGTAGGTTAATGGTGCATGATCCGTGCGTGCTATCGTCTGTATTGGAGAACCATAGATGTAGTAATGAAACTGTCGCAGGGGGAACAAGACTCCTAGTAGCTCTCGTTCCGTAGCTGACCACTTTGTTTCATTTGTTTTGAGTGCTCGACTGACGTAGGCAATAGGTCGTTCCTTCTTGTCTTCGGTTTCCTGTAGTAGGACTGCTCCGAGTCCCGTTCCTGAAGCGTCTGTCTCAATTAAGGGTTTGTCGAAGTCCGGATGCTGTAGCAGTTTGTCTGATGTCAGCTGTCGTTTGATTTCGTCGAAACTTTCTTGTTTGATGTGTTCCTTATTACCAGTCCTTTGATAATCAAGGAACAATCACTTCTAGCTACTTTGCTAGGCAACCCAGTAATCAGAGAAAGGTATCACTTACCTTTAGTTGATCCTCCGTTGAGTACTCTTCTTAGATCTCGCTGTAGATTTAGTCACTAGTAGTTCTGGTCTCAAATGATCCGTAGATCAGGCGCCTTGTCTCCTCTTTGGTTCTGGTCCTGGTTCTTCTTGTACTTCCGATGAATTGACTTCCGCCCGGTATCCTCAGTCAGGACCAATCAGAGGCCTCGTATTAACAATGGGATCCCTGCGCCAAATAGCGGTTTCTATTAAGCCTTCTTCTTCTAGTAGTGCCTTTATGCACTCTAGGTAATGCTCCGGATATCTCTAGTAGTTCCTCTAAGATCTACTTGGGTAGTCCTTCGAGCGACTACAGCCAAGGGAGTCTCAACAGACTCAAAAGTCTCAATAGACTTTAATGAACTCGAGTCTCAATAGCGAGCGAGACGTCTCTAACAACAACTGGCGCAAATAAGAAAGGCTTACCGCAACACTCGACCAAGTCTTTCGTTCGACTGGTGGATCAGGGAATCTTCCTAAAGACACCCTCTTCGGAGCTTCTCCTATCGTCGGGAGTTGACTCTGGTACCGCTTTGGTCCGCTTGTATTTATAGAGAAACGGCCCCTCGTGAGGTCGTTCATCACCTTTTTCGTAATGTCAAAGGGTCACGCTTTGGTTGCTGTCAAGCATGACAGGGTAGAAAGTTAAGCAACTAGTCTAGTGTAAGCGCGCATGATTGATTACCGTAGCTGAGCTATTTTTAGATACTTTGATGGGTTCATCTGAGTTCACGCCAATGATGAATCGCAGATGCGGTTTAACTTGACAATCGTAGTTGCACGTGACCAATGATGAATCACAGATGGGGTTCAACTTGACAATTGTAGGTCACGCATGATTGATAGGTTGCTAAAATTAGTATCACGAATTATCTTTTAGGTGCGCATGCCTGCATTAGCTTACTTATAGTAGTATTCTATAATTTCTATTCTACTTTTGTGGGAGGTAGAACACTCTACAAATTCTCCCTTTTTCGCAAAAAAACTCGTCTTGAGTTTTAATTTAGCATAAGAATATCAGCATAATTGAATATATTTCGGAACTTCAATTCCATACAGTGTAGCTGTAGTAAAGGTGTTAATAGTGTCTTGCTTCGAGTCCGTTCAGTCACAATTGCCATTGAAAACACCTTCCTCGTCTCTCCACCTCGATGCTCAGCCGAAACTTATTTCGAGCAGCCTGCCGACCTGGCGGGCTGTTCTGGCCGCCAGGCACGCTATTGACCAGAAGAGCGGCTGAAAACATGTGAACCTCGGATCCTCGGTCCGCTCCAGCAATGTTAAGTAGGCATCTATGGCCGTGAGCTCCACGCTCTCACGCGCCATTGCTCTGGCGATGTCGAGTAGCCTTCGCCAGGAGGCCTGATGCTGGGGCGGCCATGGCCACGTTCTGACGGCGACGGCCAGCTGCTCCAGGGTTAGTGTGTCCGGCTCGCTCAACGTCAGCTCCGGTATTGCTGTCATGGTCGCCAGCAGGAGAGACGCTGAGCCGGTCAATTGGGACATACACACTGTGCACTGTATTGACGTGTTCCTTATTACCAGTCCTCAACTGTAATCAAGGAACAATCACTTCTAGCTTTGTAGCTAGGCAACCCAGTAAGTCAGCAGAAGGTATTCAATTACCTTTAATCCGGATGTGTAGATCTCTTCTTTTGAGTCCTTGAAGATCTCGCGTAGATCTCGTCACAGATCTGTCGATCAGGCCTGTCGTCCGACTTGTCTCTGAAGTCCGGGTCCGAGTTCCTTCTGTGTCTTGTGCCGGCCGGCGTCTGTGGTTCGGACCAATGGGAAGCTTCCAATTAGAATGGGTACCCTGCGCCAAACTGCGGTCTTAATTAAGCCTCCTTCTTCTAGCAGTGCCTATATGCACTCTAGGAATAGTGATGTGTTCCTTATTACCCGACTCTTGATAATCAAGGAACAATCACTTCTAGCTCAATAGCTAGGCAACCCAGTAAGTCAACAGAAGGTATTCAATTACCTTGAGTCCTTTGGAGATCTCTCGGAGTAGTTCTCGATTTGCTTTAGTTGCAGGTGTAGTCACTTCTGACTTTCGTTTGTAGATCGGGTCCGATTCTTCTTTCTTCTTCAAATAGTTCCGGCCGGATTCTGTCGCTCGGACCAATGGGAAGCTTCCGAATTAACAATGGGATCCCTGCGCCAAACTGCGGTCTAATTTAAGCCTCCTTCTTCTAGCAGTGCCTCTCTGCACTCTAGGTATAGCTCCGGAAACCTCTGATAGTCCTCTAAGATCTATCAGGGGCAGTCCTTCTGGAGACTGCAACCAGTGGAGTCTAAACAGACTCAAGAGTCTCAACAGACTCAAATGAACTCAAGTCTCAATAGACTTGAGCGAGACGTCTCTAACACAACGGGCGCAAATAAGGAAGGCTTACCGCAACAACTCGACCGAGTCTCGATTGACTTGGTATGTCAGGAAGTCCTCCTAAGGCTTCCTCTTCGGAGCGCTCCTCTTCCGTGGGGAGAATGGCTCCGGTACCGCTTCAGATCGCTTGTATTTATAGGCAACTTTTTGCTCCAAAATAGTATCATGACAATTCACGTGTTGCGCTAAAAGGGGAAAATGGCTCATGGCGTATTATTCTGGTAACATCTTTTTCTGGTAGCGTGATTCGTTCAAAGCTTAGGCGCACATGCGTGTACTTACTTACTTATAGTAGTATTATACGATTATCTTCTTTTTTATGTTTTTGCGGGAGGCAGAACACTCTACAAAATCTCCCTTTTTTACGAAAAAACTCGTCCCGAGTTTTAACAATGAAATAAAAATCTTGGGTAATTGAATTATTCTACACTTTAACTTTAAATTGGTTACATAATTCTCTTTATTAACATATTTGCACGTAATATACATTGTGTGTTAATAAAGGTTAGTGGTGTTGAGTCCACGCTCAGTTAAAGTTAATCATATCTTCTGCCGGGGATACCTGCTGTCCTCGCGCTGCTGCCGAGGCATTCAGCCGAAGCTTGTCCTGAGCAGGCTGCTCACCTGATGCGTGGTTCGCGCCACCAGGGATGCCACTGCCCAGTACAGCGACTGAAACTTAGTGAATCGCGGATCCTCGGTCCGCTCCAGCAAAAGCAGATAGGCCTCTATGGTCGTAAGCGGTTCTGCTGTACGCACCATAGTCCTGGCGATGTCTAGTAACCACCGCCAGTCGGCCTGATGCTGAAGCGGCCATGGCCACGTTCGTACGGCGACGGCCAGCTGTTCCAGGGTTAGCTCATCCGGCTCCGCCAGCGTTAGCTCCGGTACGGCGAGCATCGGCGCCAGTAGTACGGACGCTGTGTTGGACAGCGGAGCCAGGCACACGGTGCACGTCATGATGTCTCGTGCACCGTACCGCTGAAGACAGCTGAAACACACCCAATGCCGATTTGAACAGAGTCGTACATTGGGCTGGTCGCCGCAAAGGGCACATTGGACCCGCGGTCTGCGACAGACTGGGCAGGCGGTAAGGATCGTCACGTCGCCAATTTCTCGCGCCCGCTCGTCGCAGGGGAAGCACACCTGGTGCCCCCATTCACAATTCGGGAGCATCGGCTCCCGTGCCTCGAGGCAGCAAGGGCAGGTATCCATCTCGGTCATCTGTGGGCGATAGGTATAGGTATAGTTAGAACGATTGAGGATTATTCAAGTTACGTAACAAGCATATGTTCTATCGGTGAGACCTAAAAAGCCAAATAAAATAGCTACGTGAGAGCACTAATCGTTTAAGCGCGTGGCAGTATACGCGTCGCGTCCAGTGAAATGATTCATGGTCATGCAAAAACTGCCGCAAATGTCGCTCAATCTCCAAGGGTGACATATGACGCAAAAATCCTTGATTTCTATGAGCATATAATAGTAGCTGTCGTCGCGACCGCTGAACGAAGCGAGGTACTGGCCAAAACTCCAGCCGTCGTTCGATATTCATAGCGGTTAAGGTGTGCATAGTGTAAACTGATAAACAACGCGCTGGGTCAGGTATAATACGACACCATTTCTTAAAAGTGCTTTCGCGGGGCATACTGTTACATAAGGGGCATCCTATAATGCCCCTACTAGCGGTTTGCTTCAAACAGTGCATGCAAATAAAATGTTGGTGGTTACAATATTGAAACGTGCGCCAAGAAAAACAATAGGCACATTGTCGCAAACTATCTCTACAGAGGGGACAATTCTGCCATGGCTGAATATGATGTGAATCGCTTAAACATTGTCCGCAAACTTTATGTTCGTTGATGCAAATAGTCGGTGGCTTGACAGCCAAGTCATCAGTTAAACATTTCGGGCAGTCATATAGCTGCTGAGGTTGGGGTGCCTGTTTCGACAGTGCGTTGCCCATAATTGTCGTCAATTTGTCGCTGTCTTTGTGTCGCTCGGATTAGTCGCCTTTTACGACAAGCTTGCGAAGCTGTAGTGCTATTCTTTATCCCGGTCACTACACGGGGTTGTTCTCGAAACTTTAGCGTGGTCGTAGGTTGTAGCCGTGCGGCTGGCTCACGTCTGTCGTTTGAGTCTCCTCGTGCTTCGTCGCGATGTGGCGGTTCGTTGATCGCGTGCGATCAGCGTTGTCTAGTGTCGGTAGAAACGTCGCTGTGTCAGTGTTGATCTTCTTTAGTCGATGAATGTGTACGTAGAACTGGTGCTGATGTGGATCTTGTACATTAGCCAGGCGTGCCGTTGTTGGTGACGTTAGTTGGACCACTCGATAGCGTCCTTTGTACTTCTGTGCATGTTTATGCGTCTGCTGTGGCGGGTAATGTAGGTAGACGATGTCGCCGGCCGTCAGGGTTGTCGATCTCGCGTCGTTGCCGGTGGTCAGAGCCACCTGGTTGTCAATATTGTGCTTGGCGATCTTCCATGCTAGGTGTAGCTGCGTGACAAATTTTTGAATGGAAGTCGGTACTTCCACGTACTGCGACGGTAGTAGTTGTTGCGCGAGCAGATTTGGCGGCTGGAAGTCTCGTCCAAACATCAGAAAGAATGGCGTATTGTCCGTTGATCGATGAATAGCGCTGTTGTAGGCCATTGTTACTGATTGCAGGTAGATGATCCAGTCTTCCGGCTGTTGGTGCGCGAAATGTGTAATCATCTCGTGCAGGTTGCGGTGAAACCGTTCAACCATGTTTGCCTTCGGATTGTAGGTCGATGTGTAGATCTGCGTAATGTTGAGAATCCTTACGACTTGCTGAAACAGTTGCGATGTAAACTGCGATCCGTTGTCCGATGTGAGGTTCTTCGGCGTACCGTACTTGCAAATGATTTCGTTGAAGAAACTCATTGCCACTGTCTGAGCTGTGATGTCCGGTATTGGTATGGCGATAGCAAACTTCGAGAAGATATCCAAGGCGGTTAGAATGTAGGTGTAGGCGATGCCCTGGATACAGCTTGGTGGCAGCGGTCCGGTGATGTCGATGCTGATACAGTCCATAGTTGTTGACTTCGGTATTGATTGTAGCTGTGGTTTTTGTCGTCGTCCTGTCTATGATGCAGCACATGAATGGCAGTTGTTGCAATACTGCTTGATGTCGCCATACATAGTTGGCCAAAAGTAGTATTGTTCCACTCTCGCGATGGTCTTTGCGGCCGACAGGTGTCCGGCGAGTGGGTTGTCGTGCAGCTCGTTGAGAATTGCTTGCCGAAACGAATATGGTACGTAGATCTTAGGTTTATTGTCGCTCATCCAGTAGAGCCGTGACTTATTGATTGTTAGGTGTTGTCGTTGCTTGCGTAGGAATTTTCGTTCCATGGGACTGAGTTTGATGTTCTTGTCGTCGTCTTTATCCACTTGGTAGAAGTTGTCGCGCTCGGTTTCATCCACCAACTCCTTGATGTTAGGGATTGGATGAATGGCGTTGACTTCATAGGCTCTTGACAGGGCGTCCGCGGCTTTGTTGGTAATTCCTGGTTTGTAGACGAGTTTGTAGTTGTAATCCTGGATCTTGAGTGTCATCCTGATGAGTCGGTTGTTGGTCTGTCCTTTTGTAGTTACGACGTAGGTCAATGGTGCATGATCCGTGCGTACTATCGTCTGTATTGGAGAACCATAGATGTAGTAATGAAACTGTCGCAGGGCGAACAAGACTCCTAGTAGCTCTCGTTCCGTAGCTGACCACTTTGTTTCATTTGTTTTGAGTGCTCGACTGGCGTAGGCAATAGGTCGTTCCTTCTTGTCCTCGGTTTCCTGTAGTAGGACTGCTCCGAGTCCCGTTCCTGAGGCGTCTGTCTCGATGATGAAGGGCTTGTCGAAGTCCGGATGCTGTAGCAGTTTGTCTGATGTCAGCTGTCGTTTGATTTCGTCGAAACTTTCCTGTTGTCTCTGTGTCCAGGCGTCTTGCTTCCATTTGTCGGACTTGAGCAGGTCGTACAGTGGCTTTGCTGTCTTTGCGAAGTTAGGTAAGAACTTCCTGAAGTATTGCGCAAGTCCAAGGAATGATTGGACCTTCGTTATACTGGTTGGCGTAGGAAACTTTTTCACTTTCTCCACGTTGTCTGGGTCCGGTGAAATTCCTTTGGCTGTCACTTGGTGTCCTAGGTAACGCACGTTGTCTCGGAAGAATTTGCATTTCGTCGGTTGCAGCTTAAGACCTTGGCGTTGAATGAGCGCCAGGGCCTTCTCCGTAGCTTCATAGAGTCGCTCGAAATCCTCTCCATAGGCCAAAATGTCGTCGACATAGTGCAGCAGGTTCGTGCATCCTGCAAGCATGTATGCTGTCAGTCGGCTCATCGTTGCTGGGCTGTTGCTAAGTCCCATCGGCGATCGATTGTACTCGTAGACTTGTCCATTGTAGGTCTTGAAAGCTGTGTACTGGCGCGATTCCTTGTCGATTTCTATTTGCCAAAATCCATGACGTAGGTCGAATACCGTGAACAGTTTTGCCGTGTTGAGCTTCGCTAGTAGTTCGGAGATCTTCGGTAGGCTTTGCTGATCCGTCGGTATGTACTTGTTCAACAGTCTGAAGTCGCATACGAGTCGTCTTTCGTTAGTCTCCTTCTTTTGTACCAGTAGGCACGGTGAGGAGTAGGCTGAAATTGCTTTGCTGATGATGCCGTGCTTTAGCATTTTATCGATGATTTCGTCAAGGTGTTGTTGCAGATGCTTGGCGATCGGGTACGGCTTGCACTGAATTGGTTCCGTGTGCGGTAGAAGCTTGATTTCCTGTTTAATGTCCTTGGCTCGTCCGATGTCGTAATCATGATGGCAGAAGGCTTCGTTGTACTTCCACAACAGTTGTCGAACTTTCTTCTTTTGTTGTTCCGTAATCGGGCTGTCGTCCAGGTTGATTTTCTTTTGGAACTCTTCCTCCGTTATTCGTGGAGTCGCTTGCTCAATCAGCATAACTGATGCCTGAGTGTTGAGATGACCGATGCACATTCCTTGTCGTAGATGAACCACTTCCGCGTTCGGGTTGAAGATTTGTACTGGCAGTTGCTTATCCCTTGCAACCAGCACTAGTGCCGTAGGCATCATGATTTGATGTTTCGCCGTGACTCTCCTGTGTGGATCAAATATCATTGCTTCATCTGCCGCGCTGGTCGCTTTCGCTTTGACCCAGCATGCGCTTTCAGGCTGGATGATGACATCTTGCTGCAGAGTTACTTTCGGTAGTACTCGAATCTGATTGATCAGTGGTTGCTCCACCGTGTCGATCCTAAACGTTTGCTTGTTGAAGTCGAAGGTCAATGGTAGTCGAAGCTGCTTGAACGTGTCTATTCCAACGATGACGTCTTGGTTTGGTAGTCTGTCGATGATGTACGTCGGGACCGTCAGCTGTTTATTAGCAATTTTCAAGTCAATATCTGCTTTTCCTAGGATGTTGAGCGAATGTCCTCCTGCTCCTGCAACTGCGATTGCTGCTGGTCGTACCGCGAGTCGTAGCTTGTTGCACAATTGTTGCGAGATGACTGTGATCGAACTGCCTGAATCCAGTAGTGCTCGACATGGCAAGTTGTTGACAATGACCTGAGCCATTGCTTTGCCAATCTCGGCGTGTAGCGTGCAGACGTAATTTTCCGGCCATTTTGGCTCGTGTTGTTCAGGCTGATAAGTAGGTGGCTGAATTCTCGGTGCTGTTGGTGTTGTCGGAATCGATGGATACATTCGCGTTGATGGTGTCGGTTGTCCTTGAGTTTCTTGACGTGCATCCTCTGTTAATTCCAAGTTGTTGTCTTCTTCCCTTGGTATCTTCTGCATGATGGCGTTCACTGTTCGTTTCGCTGTGGGGCAAGTGTTGCTGAAGCATCGTACTATCGACGAGATGATAAAGATCGCCGTGACTATCCAAACAACGCAGGCGCTGTAGAAGATGAAGCCTTGATATAGGCTGCCTCTTCCGTTAAGCAGCTCCAAGAAGCTGTTTGTCCAAAACGATTGGATGGCGTTGTCCATCGACACAAGGACCGCGAAATTGTGTGTTCCCGTTCCTTTATTCTTTCGTGTGAAGAGTTGACGAATCATCTTTCGTTGAGTGATGAACGCTTGCTAGAAGTCGTTGATGGTCCATCCGGGTGTTATTTCATCGAGTTGGATGTCGGCGAATGGTGTGTACTTCGTTCTGTTGAATCGTATCTTCAGATCGTCCATATCGTACGTTTCATCGACAATTTCCTCTGGTTCTGTAATGTTCGCTGTCGTTCCTGTCGTTTTAATGACATGTAGTGCATCGTCCAGTTGATAGTAGTTTGCTGCAGTGGTGCAAGGTCTTGGTATTGCGGTGCCAACGATGATGTTGTGTACCGTGTCCAAGAATCCTTGTATTCTTTTGCCTTCGTAGAATGCTTCAATTCTCGGCTTGTCGTAGCAAGTTGTTGAAGTGTTCGACGGTAAGATGTTGAAGTGCTGTATCGGCGTACACTTGTATATCAGGAGATGTCCATATATCGGAATTGCCAGAACCTCTCTCATTCCCGTGATCTTGCGAAATGTCATCGTAGGGTTGACATAGTAGTTCTGTCTTGCGTAGTTCAAGTTGATTGCGTGCATTTTGCAAGTTAGCTGAACCAGTGACCGGTGTAAGTGGTTTAGCTGGTTATGCAGGTTGTGATCCAGCGCAGTGATCTTTGCTGACAGTAGACGGTTCGACACCAATCGTGGACGTTCTATGTCGCGTCGTTGCCTTTCTTGTTGTTGATACGTTCCGTTTATGATCGCCAGGAAGGTTTGTTTGTCGTCATCCTTTACATAGACTGGTATTTCTTGCTCCGAGATGAACAGCGTCTTGTCCGTATTCTTGCATTTGAGTTCCTGTTCGATCGGCTTCTTTTGAAATGTCAAGGCCAAGTCTCCTGCTTTTGCCAAAAACGTATTCGACAGTAGTCCTCCTTCCACTGTGTGATACCTTTGAAGCTTGCAGTCAATTTCCGGCTCTACTTCCCATGCGAAGAAATATTGTCGTGACTTGTACGGTTCCTCATAGTGTGAGTGTGCTCTGTGCTCAATCTGCCATCGATAGTTTTGATGATATGTTGGACTCAGTGGTAGACTGTGTAATTCTTCCTTCCGTAGAATTGGTGTTGGACACCATCCTTCACTGTATCGACATTCGCTTAGTTGCAGCTGTAGCGATTCCATTTTCTCGTATGGATTGTAGTAGAATGGAATATTTCTGATCAAGTAGCTGTTGCGTGCCATATATTCTTTCCATTTTCCGAAGAAGTGAATATATCGACCGTTGGCTGAATTCTTTGTTCTGAACAGCTGTGCGTTGCCGACCTTCTCGTCTGGTTCCAGTTCACCATCCTTTGAAAATAGTGTTTGATTCCATTGTAGGCATTCCGCGTGCGACACATGTAGTTCATGTTGTTTAAATCGGATCCGGTTCCATTGTCCGCGCCAAACTTTTTCCACCAGGTGCTTGTCTCTGAAGCACACTATTCCGTGTTGTCGATGCTTCTTGATGTTAGCCTTGTAGAGATCGAGTGTAATCTTCTTCGGCTTCGTCTGGTTTGTCTTGAAGTAGCTGCATTTGATGTCGGTTGGTATCTTGTAGATCATCGGTTGGATATGCGCATCCGTTGGACAAATCATTGGTTTTTCCGTTGCCGTTGCTTTGGCGACTACTGCTATCAGTAGTATCACGATGATCCAGTATAGCCAGTTTTTCCATTTCTTGGACCTTGCCGTTGTCTTTGCTGGCATTGGCCGCGATCGCCATTCGTTTTCTTCCATGTCCGCATCATATCCTTCCGGTTGTTCCATTGGCTGTTTCAGGCGGAAGGCTTCTGATTCGCTTTGCTTTTTGGTTATTTCAGTATCTTCGTCTGCGGCTTCTTCCGATGTTTCCGTTGTTTCACTCCATTGCGTTTGGTATCTTTTCTCTGTCTTGTAGTCGACCGTTTGAATATAGGCTTCACCATTTCGTTTGTATCGGATCTCGTAGCATTCGTCGCTGTCGGAACTCGGCTTTTCTTTCATCTGTTCTTTTTCCACTTCTTCATCTTTCCATTGTATTTCGTAGCCTTGATCGCTGTCGGAACTTAGATTTTCCGCTCTCAGTTCTTCCTGCATTCCTCTTTCGGCTCGGTATCCGTTCGTGTCATCATGCACCTCGCAGTCGTGATCGTTGCCGTAACTCATACATTCTTCTTCTTCCTTCATTTCTTTGTCTTTCGTGCTTGTTTTGCTGTCATCCACTGTTGTCGATTCATAGTTGTTTTCTCTGCCGGTCTTCATCTTTTCTTCGTTGCCGGTGTCGCTCTCCGCCTCCTCCCTTTTCTTGTGATTTACTTTCTTCCTGTTTTCTCTGCTGTCTCCGGTGGTCTCTTTTAATTCGATCATTTCGGTTTCATTCGCCTCTTCTGTGTTGTCGGTGTTGTCCTCGTGCGTCGTCTTCTTTTCGATCAAGCTGATGTCAAGTTCAGCGACTGTGAAGTCCATTTCCAAGTCGTCAATTGTGAACACTTGCTGTTCCTGCTGCTCATTTTCCGGTGTGTACGTGATGGCATTCGCGTATCGTGGCATTGCTTGCGTTGGCTGTCTTTGTGCGTACCTGGCGTTGCGTGGCCTGTAGCCATTATTTCTGAAGCGGCCTTCGTTTCCGAAGCGGCCATCATTTCCGGAGCGGTCATTATTTCCGAAGCGTCTATCATTTCCGAAGCGTCTTATGCCTTGTGGTTGGCGATTTTGATATTGCTGCCATGGTTTCTGCGGCTTCTGATTGTTGAATATCTGTCGCGGCTTGTCGTATCTTGTTGACCAATGAGTACAATTAATCTGATAATGTCCTTCTTGTCCGCAGTAGTAACATCTGGCTGAGGCTTGTTCATTTCGTCTTTTTTGTTCGGCGATAGCAGCTGTCTGGTGCTGCATTAACTTGTTTAATTGCTGCGTCAGTTTCTGCACTTCATTGTTGCCTGTCGTCATTAATGGGGCACTGGCTTCCCATTGCATTCCGCAACGCAAAAGGTCTTCTTCGGTTTCGATATTTTCACGCAGAAGTCTATCCCGAAGTGACGGCTGTGCGTGTTTTATTACGTGCAGGATGAGGTTTTGTTCACGATCCATCAATCGTTGTCTTTCTCTGGCGGCCAATTCTGCCGCTCCCAGTGGCGGTTGGTCCGCCGCTTGCAGCGGTGGCTGATGCAGTGCCTTAATTATTTGACGTATATCGTCCACGAAGGTCAGGAAGGATTCTGTTGGCTGCATCCGTCTGTTATGCAACTTGTGCAGTAGCACTGACCTGTTTGTGCCACAGCGGTTGAAGTGTGCGCGCAGTTGAATGATTAATGCTGGGTAGTTTTGCTGTGTTGCCGCATCCAGCTTGCCGTAAATTTCTCGCGCAGTACCTTGGAGAAGAGGTGGCAGCAGCTGTGCCTTCTCTGGATTTTGTAGGTTGTATTCCCTACATACCAGGTCAAAATGGTCGACAAATGTGTTAAAATCTTTCTCCATCGAGAAGGTACCGACCGTTTCTTTGATGTCTCTGTGTACTGTTGGATTGCGCCGCGCCATGTTGTTGATAGGATAGAACGGTAGTTCAAGATCTGGATCGATTTGTAACGGATCGTCCAGTGTGGTGTTTGCCTCGGAATAAACCTCGACTGTAACGAATTGCCTTGTGGTGTCGATTTGTTATTCGCTGGCCTCGAAGTTGCGGCTTGCTGCCACTGGTTGTCCTCAAATGAACTTGTTCTGTTCGCTTGCTGATTTCGCACTTATGCGGCGTCCCGCAAAGTGTATCTTCAAGTTGGGATGGACTTGTCTTTTTGCTTTGTAAAGGCTTTTTTTCGTCTGTGATTCTTTCTCTTTGTCAATTAACTCCGCTCTTCACGAAGTTTCAATTAATTTCGGTTTTAGTTTTTGTGCCGGCCAAAATGTTTCAGTTATTTTTTGTTTGTTTTGCGTCGACGATTCTTTTATTTTCGGTTTGTTTTCAGTGTACCGACGAAGTTAATTTCGGTTTTGTTTTAAACTCACACTTGCTCGAGCTCGTTAAAACAAAAATTAACACGCGTGCTCAAACTGTACTCAAAATTGACAGGTGCTCAAACCTGTACACCAAAATTTTTACTCGAGTTTCAAAACGTTCGGACTTCAAAAGTGTTAACTCTAACACGTGCGCGCAAAATTAATGAAGTCGCTCTCTCGTCACTTAACAATAGCTTGGCCAGGCTATTGCTCAAAAGTTTGAGTAGTGCCGAGAGGGCGAGATCACCAATTGATGTGTTCCTTATTACCCGACTCTTGATAATCAAGGAACAATCACTTCTAGCTCAATAGCTAGGCAACCCAGTAAGTCAACAGAAGGTATTCAATTACCTTGAGTCCTTTGGAGATCTCTCGGAGTAGTTCTCGATTTGCTTTAGTTGCAGGTGTAGTCACTTCTGACTTTCGTTTGTAGATCGGGTCCGATTCTTCTTTCTTCTTCAAATAGTTCCGGCCGGATTCTGTCGCTCGGACCAATGGGAAGCTTCCGAATTAACAATGGGATCCCTGCGCCAAACTGCGGTCTAATTTAAGCCTCCTTCTTCTAGCAGTGCCTCTCTGCACTCTAGGTATAGCTCCGGAAACCTCTGATAGTCCTCTAAGATCTATCAGGGGCAGTCCTTCTGGAGACTGCAACCAGTGGAGTCTAAACAGACTCAAGAGTCTCAACAGACTCAAATGAACTCAAGTCTCAATAGACTTGAGCGAGACGTCTCTAACACAACGGGCGCAAATAAGGAAGGCTTACCGCAACAACTCGACCGAGTCTCGATTGACTTGGTATATCAGGAAGTCCTCCTAAGGCTTCCTCTTCGGAGCGCTCCTCTTCCGTGGGGAGAATGGCTCCGGTACCGCTTCAGATCGCTTGTATTTATAGGCAACTTTTTGCTCCAAAATAGTATCATGACAATTCACGTGTTGCGCTAAAAGGGGAAAATGGCTCATGGCGTATTATTCTGGTAACATCTTTTTCTGGTAGCGTGATTCATTCAAAGCTTAGGCGCACATGCGTGTACTTACTTACTTATAGTAGTATTATACGATTATCTTCTTTTTTATGTTTTTGCGGGAGGCAGAACACTCTACAATAGCTCCGGAAACCACTGATAGTCTTCTAAGATCTATCAGGGGCAGTCCTTCTGGAGACTGCAACCAGTAGAGTCTAAACAGACTCAAGAGTCTCAACAGACTCAAACCAAACTCAAGTCACACTGGACTTGAGCGAGACGTCTCTAACAACAACGGGCGCAAATAAGGAAGGCTTACCGCAACAACCGACCGAGTCTTGGTCCAGGAAGTCCGACTGTGGCTTCCTCTTCGGAGCTCTTCTCCTTCCAGAGGAATTGTGGCTCCGGGTCCGTTCCGGACCACTTGTATTTATAGGCAAATGGACCCTCATGATGTCACGTGGGTCCAACTCTTCAACTGTCAAAAGGGGTCACGGTTTGGTTGCTGTCAAACATGGCAGGTTAGAAAGTTACTCCATTGGTTTAGTGTAAAAACGCATGATTGGTTATCGCATTCGAGTTATTTTTAGTTACATTTGATTGGTTCACGTGCGTACGGTTGAATGATGCATTTCTCCTGGGGTTTGAGTTTGATAAGTGCAGGTTACACGTGATTGGGTGATTTCTAAATTTAGCATGCTCGAGGTCTCTCTCTTCCTATTGGTTAGTACGAATATATTTATAGTTCAAAGCATACTTTTATTCATGCTCTTCAATTTACTACTAAATAAAATGTGTGAGTAGTACATTAACACTTTTATGTCTTCTTTACGGGAGGTAGAACACTCTACAGTATGATGCCTCGTACACCGTACCTCTGTAGATAGCTGAAACAGACCCAATGTCTGCTCACGCAGACCTGGACGTTGGGCTGGTCGCCGCAGAGGGCACAGCGGATCCGCGGCCTGCGACAGACCGGGCAGGCGGACAGCATGGTCACCTCGCCGTCCATTTGCCGGGCCCGTTCGTCGCAGGGGAAGCACATCTGGTGCCCCCATTCACATGTCGGGATCATCGGCTCCCGAGCCTCAAGGCAGCACGGGCAGGTGTCGGTGTCGTTCTCGGCCATCTGCAGGTAGAGTTCGGAATTCAATTTGATTCATATCGTATAAGCCACGCAAAAGGACTGTGGGTTCTAATAAGCTTCTGTATCGCATGACAGTATATGTGTAGGGTCCAATGATTAATGTTATTTTCTCGTAAAAAATCGCGTAAATGTCGCACGATATCAAGGGGTAACATATGTCGTAGTACTCGTCTATGGTCAAAAGCAAAGTTAAGTAATTTGTTGCGCGAGCGTCTAGCTATGCGAGGTACGGGCCAAAATTCCAACAGTTGTTCAATCTGTAGCGCACTTAAATTGCGAATATCATCCACGCGGAGACATCGAGTGGCATCAGGTTTGATGCGACACCACTTTTGAAACCACTTTTAGCCGCATTATTAGGGTAGCTATTGGCAAGTATGTGACTTGAAGTGGTATGTAGCCTGTATCTTCTGTCCTGTCGAGGATGGTGAGATAGGCTGTCACGTCGGTGGTGATTGTAGTGTCCACCGTGATGTTGCGGCCCATTTCTAGCAGTCTGTCACGGAAGACGACTTGGCGTAAGGTCACGGGCCGTGTTCGGATGGCCCACGTCAGGTCAGCTGTGGACATTGTGGCTATTTGTTCCGTGTAGAGCTGGGTTTCCGGAACGACTGGTAGTCTACTCGTGTAGTCTAGCGTGGTGGTTGTTATTGCCCAACCGCACTCTAGGCAATGCCGAATGTCGCGGCGTGCGATTGTTTCGGCACAAGAAACGCAACTCCAATGGCCTTGGGTGCAAAATTGGAGTTGGGGGAGGTCGCCGCAAATGATACACTACACCCTGTCTTGTCGACAGAGTGGACATCGTGTAAGTTCTTCTCTTTCGCCACAGTCGTTGCAGACCAGGTGGCCCCATGCGCAGGTAGGCACCATGCACGGCTTAGCGTCGAGGCGTATTGGGCAGTCTCCCATATCTATTGGCAAGATATTAATTATTTTCTGAGTCGGAACTAATGTACTGATACGATTCTTGGGGTGGTAATATGTAAGATAAGTCCTCATTATGCAGAATAATTGCCGTTAGAACTGTACAGAGGATCGGACATGGGTGTAGAGCCTTATCTGTAACTATTTTAAACCGCTTATGTTCAATTTCTTGTGGATGATGTAACCACACTCTGGTCGCGGGATAGGGCAGGGGAACTTTTTCGAAAGTGCCTCCTATCCTGTGCACCCCCCCCCCCTGCACAGAGCTGTCGAGACTCGGCCAGGTCTCCGACCAGGCCTGGAGACTCCCGCTCTGCTGCACCCCCCTGCTGCCTTGGCTCCGTCTCCCCTGCCGCCACATTTGCCTTTCCGGAGCTCCCTGTCCCTCTCTGTACCTCCCCCTCCACCGTATCTCCCCTGCGCTCTACCCTATTCTTCTTGTACTCTTCCTGTCCCCTCTCTTTTTGTCTCTCTCTGCACTATTTTCCTGCGCTATCCCCCTTTTTTGCGTCTACTTACAGTATTTTGTGTGCTCACCGTCTCCCCATCCCTTCTCAAACTCCCAAACGGTGACGCAAGTCGTGTGACCCCTTCTTCCCCTCGATGACTCATCGATGACTCACCCCCTCCCTTGCGCAACCTTTTCTCACGCCATTGTTCTCCCAAAATTTCTCATGCGATACCCACCCCACCTCCGCTTCAATTGTTCTCGTTTTTGATCCTTTTGTTCTCTTTACCCCCACCAATTATCACATTTTCTCCGATTTTCTCTTTCTATTGTTCTCGTTTTCGCACCTAATTATCACCTTTTCCCCTATGTTTGCTTTTCTATTGTTCTCGATTCTCCCCAATTATCCCCGATTTCCAATTCCTTTGTTCTCGACCCCAGCCCCATTGTTCTCAATTTTTGCTTGCGCAACACTTTCGCGACCACCCGCTGCGCCAATTATCCCCCCACCCCACCTCCGGATTGCGCAATTCTCCCATTTCTCATGTTGCTATGCCGGTCTCATGCTTCTCATCATGACTCATTCTGACGTCATTCTGCCGGCAGCCAATCAGAGAGAGGGAGTCATGGTAAAGACCTTGGAGAGGCCTTGGTTGCAACCCCATGCTGACGCGTCCCTTCGCCCTGAGCAATCTAAACTATGGACAGTACATGTTCGCCTCATACTACTCTTAGTAATCAAAGTCGCAAGTCAGCCTCGCTCACAGCCACAAAGGATCCCCTGCTGAGAAATCCTCCAGATTGAGCCCAGAGTTCCAGATCATGCCCCAAGCAGAGTCCCTGTACTCGGCTGCATGTGTCTCCCCTGTTAGCCTAAATCTCCTGGTAACCATCCCAGGCGGGGCTCTAGCCTCGAGAGGTCTGGTAGAAAGATCCAGGTTCGCCAGGTCACATAGAGTGGTGGCAGCCACTCGGTCATACTATGACCGAGTGACCAACTATTGCACCTTGGCTACAGGTGGGGTCCATGTGGGTCCTTGGCCCTCTGGTCACAAAGCGCTACCAAAGCTATCAATCATGTGGGCGAGACAGTCTGGTGCTGGAGGTCCGTCAGGTCATTGCCCGGTCATAGGCAGCCTACGGTCATTGCCCCCTCTAGTCATGCGTTCGTCTCTCAACGGAGCGGACAGGCGACAAGGGCGGTTACATCATGGAGATAATTGTCGGAGGCTAAAACCATAGGAAGATGAATAGCGTACAAGGTATTTACGTTTTTTATGAGCAATACGTGCTATGGGCCATGCTCTGAGGCGTATAACTATCGCATTTGATGGAAAAGAGCATAAGTGAATGGGTGAAGCTGCAGTTTATAGTTTGCTTAAATACATGCAAGCTTGTTGTTAACTTTAGGTAGAGGGGTGGCATCGCATATGGGACATTGGCAGAGGGAGCGAGAAGCAAGTTTCTTGATACATTGTGCGCAAATAAAATGTGATGTGTTCCTTATTACCAGTCTTTTAATAATCAAGGAACCACCACTTCTAGCTATTTAGCTAGGCAACCCAGTTATCAACAAGGTATTACTTACCTCGACTTTCCTCAGAGATATCTCTTCTTAATTCGCGCGGTAGATTCTCGTTGATCTCGTCTGTAGATCCTTCGGCGATCGCGTAGACCAGGTTCTGTGTGTCTCCTGTTTCGGGCCCTTTGCTTCTTCTTTACTTCCGATGAAGTAACTTCCGGTCGGTAATGTAGTCAGGGCCAATCAGATTCTTCTTGTCGACAATGGGATCCCTGCGCCAAATATAGCGGTTTCTCTTAAGCCTTCTTCTTCTAGTGGTGCTTCTCTGCACTCTACTAGGTATGCTCCGGATATCGCTAGTAGGTCCTCTACGATCTACTAGGGTAGTCCTTCGGGAGACTACGACCACAGGAGTCTCAACAGACTCAAAAGTCTCAATAGACTTAATCAAACTCAAGTCTCAACAGACAAGAGCGAGCCGGCTCTAATAACAATAGGCGCAATTAAGAAAGGCTTACCGCAACTATCAGACCAAGTCTTAGTTGACTGGTTAACTAGTATGTCGTCCTATCGACACACTCTTCGGAGCGCTCCTCTTCCGTGGGGAGAATGACTCCGGTGCCGCTCTGGGCCACTTATATTTATAGGCATTTTGTCCATGAGTCACGTGTTGCGCTGTAAGGTGAAATAAGATTGATTGTGGTTAAATATAGTAACATGACTCATGCTGTTATTATAAATAGTAACATGAATCATTCTGATGCTATAAATAGTAACATGAATCACTATGTCGCCATATGTTGCAACATGATTCATCCGCTATAAATAGCCACATGATTCATATGCTATAAATAGCAACTTACATCATTTTCTATCTTAAGTGCGCATGCATGCACTTGCTTACTTACAGTAGTATCTATGATTTTTACTTTTTACTTTTATCGGGAGGTAGAACACTCTACAAATTCTCCCTTTTTCACAAAAAACTCGTCCCGAGTTTAAACAATGAAATAAAACAGTGGTTTGTACCATCTAGTAGTAAAAACGTGCCAAAATCTGTATTTATACATAAGGCATCGTGTATAAACTCTACTATTCGTGACTGTTAGTGTTCCTTTAGTCATGGTCGTGCGCTGTCCTGGCTCTCCTGGTTGAGTCCAAGTTTCGCCGTAGGCCTACCGCACCTTGTCGCCGTGAGCTGTTGAGGCATTCAGCCAAAACTGATCTGTAGCGTGTGTGTGACTTGCTGTGCAGCTCGGGCAACCAAGCAGGCCACCGCCCAGAACAGTGGCTGAAACCACAGGAACCTCGGGTCCTCCGTCCGCTCCAGCAGGATCAGGTAGCAGTCTATCGCTGTGGTCGCTACCATATCCCTGACCATTGTCCTGGCAATATCCAATAGGTGCTGCCAGGCGGCCAAGTGCCGGGACGGCCATGGCCAAGACCTGACGGCGACCGCCAGTTGTTCCAGCGTAAGCGCGTCTGGTTCTTTCAGCGCCAACTCCGGTATCACTGACATTTGATCGAGCAGGAGGGACGCGAGGCCGGTCAGCTGGGCCAGGCAGACGGTACACGTGCGAATGTCACGTGCACCGTAACGCTGCAAACATGTAAAACACAGCCAGTGCCTGCTTGCACAGGCTTGGATGTTAGGCTGGTCGCCGCAGATGGCACAAAGGACCCTCGGCCTGCGGCAGACCGGACAGGCGAACAGCATTGTTACTTCGCCGTTTACCTCTCGAGCCCGCTGGTCGCAGGGGAAGCACACTTGGTGCCCCCATTCACATGTCGGGAGCATCGGCTCCCGTACTTCCAGACAGCAGGGGCAGGTGTTGTAGTTGTCCATCTGCGGGTAACATACATTATTGTTATTAACCTGAGGACTTGTGGCGTTAACAGTTGAATATGTTACTGGGGATATCGCAAAAGCCATATAAAATTGCTGCGTGACAAAATAAGCCGTTGAAGCGCGTAACAATAGATTCGCAAGGACCAGTGAAACGCATTTTGTGCACTTAAAAACTGCCTAAGGAGCCTATCTATAGCAAGAGGTGCCATATGACGCAGTAGACCTTGATTTTCATGTGCGTATAAAAACAATTCATAGCGCGATCTCTGAGCTGAGCGCGGGACTGGCCAAAACTCCAGTCGTTGCTCAATAGTAATAGCGGGTAAGGTGCAAATAGTATCGAGGGTTAAAATACGCATAGGCTCGGGTTGTATGCGACACCACTGCCTGAAGGCGCGTCCGTACGGTATGTTGTTACAAACGGGACACCCGACGATGCCTCGTTTGGTTGTTCTTTTAAAGCATTGCATACAAATAAAATGTTCCTGTCTACAAAATTGAAATGTGCGCCAGGAGTAACAATAGTCACACTGTCTAAGACTACTTCTACATAACGGGCAATTTTGCCAGGGTTGAATATAATGAGCGTTACTTAAACATTGTCCGCATATGCGATGTCCATTTACACAGATAATCGGTGGCTTGACAGCCTAGTCATCAGTTAAACAAATTGGACAGTCATATCGCTGCTGAGGTTGGAACGCCTGTTTTGACAGTGCGTTGCCCATAATCGTCTTCACTTAGTTAGTGTCTTGGTCGCTCAGATTAATCGCCTTTTACGACAAGCTTGCGAAGCTGTAGTGCTATTCTTATCCCGGTCACTACACGGGTCGTTCTCGAAATTTAGCGTCGTCGTAGGTTATAGCCATGCGGCTGATTCTCACTTGTAGTCTGTGTCTCCACGTGCTTCGTTGCTACGTGGCGATTCGTTGAACGCGTGCGATCCGCGTTGTCTAGTGACGGCAGAAATGTTGCCGTGTCCGTGTTAATTTTCTTTAGTCGATGGATGTGCACGTAGAACTGATGTTGGTGAGGATCTTGGACATTAGCCAAACACGCCGTTGTCGGTGAAGTTAATTGGACCACTCGATAGGGTCCTTTGTACTTTTGCGCATGTTTATGTGTCTGCTGTGGCGGATAGTGTAGGTAGACGATGTCGCCGGCCGTCAGAGTCGTTGATCTCGCGTCGTTGCCGGTGGTCAGAGCCACTTGGTTGTCAATATTGTGCTTGGCGATCTTCCATGCTAGATGCAGCTGCGTGACAAATTTCTGGATAGATGTCGGAACTTCCACATATTGTGATGGTAACAGTTGCTGAGCCAATAGGTTTGGCGGCTGAAAGTCTCGTCCAAACATCAGAAAAAATGGCGTATTGTCTGTCGATCGGTGAATGGCACTGTTGTAAGCCATCGTAACCAATTGTAGATAGATGATCCAATCTTCCGGTTGTTGATGTGCGAAGTGCGTGATCATCTCATGTAAATTGCGATGAAACCGTTCGACCATGTTAGCTTTCGGATTGTAAGTTGACGTGTAGATCTGGGTGATGTTGAGTATCTTTACCACTTGCTGAAACAGCTGTGATACGAACTGTGATCCGTTATCCGACGTGAGCGTTTTTGGTGAACCGTACTTGCAAATGATGTCATTGAAGAAACACCTTGCCACTGTCTGTGCTGTGATGTCTGGTATCGGTATTGCGATGGCGAACTTCGAGAAAATGTCCAGTGCTGTCAAGATGTAGGTGTAGGCTGCATCATTGAGACAGCTTGGCGGTAGCGGTCCAGTGATGTCAATACTGAGACAGTCCATTGTTGTTGACTTCGGTATTGACTGTAGTTGCGGTTTTTGTCGTCGTCCTGTCTTTGATGCAGCGCATGAGTGGCAGTTGTTGCAATACTGCTTTATGTCGCCGTACATAGTCGGCCAAAAGTAGTATTGTTCCACTCGTCCGATAGTCTTAGTAGCTGACAAGTGTCCAGCTAGGGGATTATCGTGCAGTTCGTTCAATATGGCTCGTCGAAACGAGTATGGCACGTAAATCCTTGGTTTGTTGTCGCTCATCCAGTAGAGTCGTGACTTATTGATAGTCAAGTGTGGGTGCGCAGGAATTTGCGTTCCACTGGACTTAGCTTGATGTCCGTGCCGCCGGTCTTAACAGCTTTGTAGAAGCTGTCCTGCTCGGTCTCATTTTCCAATTCCTTGATATTAGGAATCGGGTGAATGGCGTTAACCTCGTAGGCTCTTGACAGAGCGTCCGCAGCCTTGTTCGTGATTCCTGGTTTGTAGACAAGCTTATAGTTGTAGTCTTGGATCTTGAGCGTCATTCTAATGAGTCTGTTGTTGGTCTGTCCTTTGGTGGTTACCACGTAAGTGAGCGGTGCGTGATCGGTGCGTACCAGTGTCTGTAGCGGTGAGCCGTAGATGTAGTAGTGAAATTTTCGTAGTGCGAACAGAACTCCTAGTAGTTCTCTTTCTGTTGCTGACCATTTCGTCTCGTTTGGTTTAAGTGCTCGGCTGACATAGGCGATGGGTCGTTCTTTTCTGTCGTCCGTTTCCTGTAGCAGGACTGCGCCGAGTCCTGTTCCTGAGGCATCCGTCTCGATAATAAATGGTCTGTCGAAATCCGGGTGTTGTAGTAGTGCGTCTGTTGTCAGTTGTCGTTTGATTTCGTCGAAGCTATCTTGCTGTAGTTGCGTCCAGTACTCCTGTTTCCATTTTCGAACTTGAGCAAATCGTACAGCGGCTTGGCTGTTTTCGCGAAGTTTGGTAGGAACTTCCGAAAGTATTGCGCAAGTCCAAGAAATGATAAATGATTGTACTTTCGTTATGCTTGTTGGCGTAGGAAACTTTTTAACTTTCTCCACATTGTCTGGATCCGGCGAGATTCCTTTGGCCGTTACCTGGTGTCCCAGATAACGTACGTTGTCGCGGAAAAATTTGCATTTCGTCGGTTGCAGCTTAAGACATTGATGTTGGATAAGCGCTAGAGCCTTTTCCGTAGCTGCGTAGAGTCGTTCAAAATCTTCTCCGTAGGCTAAGATGTCGTCGACATAGTGTAGCAGGTTTGTGCATCCTGCTAACATGTATGCCGTTAGTCGACCCATCGTTGCTGGGCTGTTGCTGAGTCCCATCGGTGAACGATTGTATTCGTAAACTTGTCCATTGTAGGTTTTGAAGGCCGTATATTGTCGCGATTCTTTCTCAATTTCTATCTGCCAAAATCCATGACGTAGATCGAATACCGTGAACAATTTCGCAGTGTTGAGCTTCGCTAGCAGTTCCGAAATTTTTGGTAGGCTTTGTTGATCCGTCGGTATGTGTTTGTTTAATAGTCTAAAATCGCATACGAGTGGTCTTTCGTTCGTTTCTTTCTTCTGTACTAAGAGACATGGTGATGAGTATGCTGAAATGGCCTTGCTGATGATGCCGTGCTTCAGCATTTTGTCGATAATTTCATCGAAATGTCTTTGCAGATGTTTGGCAATCGGGTACGGTTTACATTGAATCGGTTCTGTATGCGGTAGAAGCTTGATTTCTTGCTTGATGTCTTTAGCTCGTCCAATGTCGTAGTCATGGTGACAGAAGGCGTCGTTGTACTTCCACAATAGTTGTCGCACTTGCTTTTTTTGCTGTTCCGTGATCGGGCTGTCATCTAAGTTTATCATCTTCTGAAATTCCTCTTCCGTTAGTCGTGGAGTTGCCTGTTCGATTAGCATAACTGACGCTTGGGTGTTGAGATGACCAATACACATTCCTTGTCGAAGGTGTACCGTTTCCGTGTTTGGATTGAATATCTGTACTGGCAATTGTTTGTCTTGTGCGACCAGTACTAGAGCTGTAGGCATCATAATTTGATGTTTCGCCATGACCCTTTTATTCGGATCGAATATCATTGCTTCATCCGCCGCACTGGTTGCTCTTGCTCTGACCCAGCATGCGCTTTCAGGTTGGATGATGACGTCTTGCTGCAATGTCACTTTTGGTAGTACTCGAATTTGGTTGACTAGTGGCTGTTCGACCGTGTCGATTTTGAACGTCTGTTTATTGAAGTCGAAGGTCAATGGTAGTCGAAGCTGCTTGAACGTTTCGATTCCAACGATAACGTCTTGGTTTGGCAGTTTGTCGATGACGTACGTCGGAACCGTCAGTTGCTTATTAGCTATCCTTAAATCGATGTCGACTTTTCCCAGAATGTTTAGTGAATGTCCTGCTCCTGCAACTGCGATTGTTGCTGGTCGTAGCGCTAGTCGTAGTTTGTTGCACAGTTGCTTTGATATAACTGTGATGGAGCTGCCGGAGTCCAGTAGCGCTCGACAGGGTAGGTTGTTGACGACAACTTGAGCCATTGCTTTGCCAATCTCAGCGTGTAGCGTGCAAACGTAATTTTCTGGCCATTTTGGTTCGTGACGCTCCGGCTGGTAAGTAGGCGGTTGCATTCTCGGTGCCGTTGGTGTTGTCGGAATCGATGGATACAGTCGCGTTGATACTGTTGGCTCTCCTTGAGTTTCCTGTTGTGTGTTTTCTGTCAATTCCAAGTTGTTGTCTTCTTCCATTGTCGCCTGTTGCATGATTGCGTTCACTGTTCTCTTTGCCTTAGGGCAAGCGTTTTTGAAACATCGTACCAATGACGAGATGATAAAAATTGCCGTGACGAGCCATACGACACAAGCGCTGTAGAAGATGAAGCCTTGGTAGAGGCTGCCTCTTCCGTTTAGTAGCTCCAAGAAGCTATTTGTCCAAAACGACTGTATAGCGTTGTCCATATTAACGAGTACCGGGAATCTGCTCGTTCCAGTTCCTTTATCCTTTCGTGTGAACAATTGGCGAATCATCTTACGTTGTGTGATAAACACTTGCAGAAAGTCGTTGATGGTCCATCCTGGTGTTATCTCATCAAGTTGGATATCGGCGAACGGAGTATATTTCGTTCTGTTGAATCGTATTTTTTAGTCTTCCATGTCGTAAGTTTCATCAACGATTTCTTCCGGTTCTGTGATGTTCGCTGTCGTTCCCGTTGTCTTGATGACATGTAGTGCATCGTCTAGTTGATAGTAGTTCGCTGCAGTCGTGCAAGGTCTTGGTATGGCGGTGCCAACGATGATGTTGTGGACCGTGTCCAAGAATCCCTGTATCCTTTTTCCTTCGTAGAATGCTTCAATTCTCGGCTTGTCATAGCATGTCGTTGACGTGTTTGACGGCAAGATGTTGAAGTGCTGAATTGGTGTGCACTTGTATATTAGAAGATGTCCGTATATTGGAATCGCCAAAACGTTTGTCATTCCAGTGATTTTGCGAAATGTCATCGTAGGGTTGACGTAGTAGTTTTGTCTCGCGTAATTCAGGTTGATCGCGTGCATTTTGCAAGTTAGCTGAACCAGTGATCGGTGTAAGTGGTTTAGCTGGTTATGCAGATTGTGATCCAAAGCCGTGATCTTCGCTGATAGTAGTCGGTTTAACACTAGTTTTGGTCGTTCTATGTCGCGTCGTTGTCTGTCTTGTCGTTCGAGTTAATTGTACGTTCCATTGATGATTGCCAGAAAAGTTTGTTTGTCGTCCTCCTTTACGTAGACTGGTATTTCTTGCTCCGAGATGAATAGTGTCTTGTCTGTATCTTTGCATTTCAGCTTTTGCTCGACCGGTTTCTTTTGAAACGTTAGTGCTAATGATGTGTTCCTTATTACCAGTCCTCAGCAGTAATCAAGGAACAATCACTTCTAGCTCTGTAGCTAGGCAACCCAGTGAGTCAACAGAAGGTATCTAATTACCTTTAATCCGGATTCGTAGATCTCGTCTTTGAGATGTCCTCAACCGTAGATCTCTCAGTAGATCTCGTAGACGTCTAGTTGTCTTCAGGCGTAGACCTGGTCCGAGTTTCCTTCTTCTTCGTAGAAGTAGTTCCGGCCGGAATCTGTCGTTCGGACCAATAGGAAGCTTCCAAATTAACAATGGGTACCCTGCGCCAAACTGCGGTCTTAATTAAGCCTCCTTCTTCTAGCAGTGCCTCTATACACTCTAGGAATAGCTCCGGAAACCACTGATAGTCTTCTAAGATCTATCAGGGGCAGTCCTTCTGGAGACTGCAACTAGTGGAGTCTAAACAGACTCAAGAGTCTCAACAGACTCAAACCAAACTCAAGTCACACTGGACTTGAGCGAGACGTCTCTAACACAACGGGCGCAAATAAGGAAGGCTTACCGCAACAACCGACCGAGTCTTGGTCCAGGAAGTCCGACTGTGGCTTCCTCTTCGGAGCTCTTCTCCTTCCGGAGAAATTGTGGCTCCGGGTCCGTTCCGGACCACTTGTATTTATAGGCAAATGGACCCTCATGATGTCACGTGGGTCCAACTCTTCAGCTGTCAAAAAGGTCACGGTTTGGTTGCTGTCAAACTTGGCAGGGTAGAAAGTTACTCCATTGGTTCAGTGTAAAAGCGCGTGATTGGTCATCGCATTCGAGTTATTTTTAGTTACATTTGATTGAATCACGTGCGTACGGTTGAATGATGCATCTTTCCTGGGGTTTGCGTTCGACACGTACAGGTTACACGTGATTGGGTGATTTCTAAATTTAGCATGCTCGAGGTCTCTCTTTTCCTATTGGTTAGTCAGAATCTACGCATAGTTCAAAGCATACCTTTATTCATGCTCTTCAATTTACTACTAAATAAAATGTGTGAGTAGTACATTAACACTTTTATGTCTTCTTTACGGGAGGTAGAACACTCTACAAAATTGTTACGTCTTTGCACAAATCACGTAGTCACTAAGTAAAGCAACTTAGAAGTTTAGTCAGCTCAAGGCTCTGGCTTTTACGCCGTGTGTATTTCTCGCACGTTAGCGTCTAACTTAGCGAACTGTCTCTCTTTTAATCCAGCTCAACTTCAGCTCGCAGTCTGGCCCATAGACATAGTTCGTACTAAAAGGCATACATATCATTCCTCCTTTTCTTTAAAAAAATTGTTCAGTCAAAACAGTTCAGTTCAGTTAATTCGCAACAAAAAAATCCGGTTTCTTCAGTTTTGACCGGTCACGCAAAACACGTTGGTTCGGATGCTGTTTGACATCTTGGCCGTCCTTTGGCTTGATATCGAAGCTTGATGACGCGGCTAACTTTCGAGTTTTGTCTATGGCCCGCGAAGACTTGCCAGTCTGACCATGATGCTCTAGATTTGGTCCCGTCGATTCAGCTTCCTCTTTTGCATCCTTTTTCAACTTGTAGCTATTCTTGGCATTGTGTGCTTGCGTTAGTTCTGTGTCGAAATCACACTGTGGCTGGGGCACAACTTCGGTTTCAGATTTGATCAGATGATCCACGTGTCGTTTCCAGATTCGTCCGTTGACTTCCACGTGGTAGGACAGCGGCCCAGTCTGTTTCAACACTTTGGCTTGAGCCCACTTGTTTTCTTTTTCCCTCCTGAAATCAAGAGCTAGCACTATATCTCCAGCCTGAAACTCTCGGTGAGGAATATGTTCCCGGCGCATCATCTGCTTACTTTGCGAATCCAGGACTCTCCCGTATGTGTCTGGCTTCAGGAAGTCCAGCTTTGTCCGTCTTGCATACGCAAGCATCATCTCGGCAGGTGACTTGCCCGTCGTGCTATGAGGCGTGCTTCTATAGCGGAATAGGAAATTGTGCAGGCTCAGCATGGCATCACCGTGGCTCTTCATGCCTGCTCTGATCGCATTCTTGGCTGTTTGAACCATTCGCTCACTGAGCCCGTTGGTTCTTGGATGTCCTACAGCACTGAAGATGTGATGGATGTTATTTCGCTTGGTGAATTCAGCAAACTCCTGTGATGCAAACTGGCTTCCATTGTCGGTCAGTATCTGTCGAGGTATTCCAAACCGAGCAAATGTCTCTCGAAAGCGTTGAATGGTGTTCGCGGCACTGGAAACTTTCATTGGAAAAACCTCTACCCATTTTGATGTGGCATCCACGATTACCAACCAATTGAATCCGAAACACGGTCCGAAAAAATCTGCCTGAAGTCTCGTCCATGGCTTTTCTGGCCAACTCAACGGGTGAACAGCAGATTCTGGTGGTTTGCTTCGCTGCAGTTCGCATCCCTTGCATTGTTTCACAGCTCTTTCAATCTGTTGGTCGATTCCCGGAAACCAAACGTGCAGGCGAGCGATCGATTTCATCGATACAATCCCAGGGTGTCCTTCGTGCAGCAGGTCCAAAACTTGGTGTTGGAGGCTAGATGGAATGATGGCGCGTATACCCCAGAAGATGACTCCCTGCTCAAGACAGAGTTCGTTTCCTTTCTGACGGTATATCTCAAGCTCAAATTCACATTTCTCCGGCCAACCGTTCTGGCAGAACCTGATTACCTTGCTCAGGATAGGATCCCTGGCTGTCTCTCGACGAATCTCGACAGCGGTGATAGGCAGTTCTTGAAGTCGACGTTCCATGACTTTGTCCACTCGGGACGTCGAACTTGGCAATGGCAACCTGGATAACGCATCAGCGTTGCCATGGTCCTCTGTCTTTCGAAATCTTATCTCGTACTGATGAGCAGAGAGCAAGACTGCCCAACGTTGCAATCTGCTAGCTGCGATGCTCAGGATGTCCTTCTTTTCTCCGAAAATAGTAATTAGAGGCTTATGGTCTGTTACCAAAATAAACTTGTTCCCGAATAGATACTGATGGATCTTCTTGATCCCGAATATGATTGATAGCGCTTCTTTTTCCAGCTGAGAATAATTCTGCTCCGCTGGTGACAGTGTCCTTGATGCGTAACTGATAGGCAGCTCGGCACCACCTGGCATTGTGTGGGACAGAACACATCCGAGCCCATACTTCGAAGCATCAGTGTGTAGGATGATCGGCTTCTTTGGGTCGAAATGCACCAGCAGCCGGTCCGATGTCAGAATTGACTTCACAGAGTCCAAAGCAGCTTGGCACTGACTGCTCCAGCTGAATGTCACATCGTTTCTCAGGAGTCGGTTGAGTGGCGCCAGAACAGTTGATGAGTTGGGTATGAATTTCCCATAGTAGTTAATAAGTCCAACCAAGGATCGAACCTCGGACACACTGGTAGGATTCGGTGCGTTTCTCACAGCAATTACCTTGTCAGGAGATGGGTGCAGTCCGTCATTATTGATAATATGACCCATGAATTCTACTTTTTGCAGCCGAAACTTGCACTTGTCCTTGTTGAGTCTGACACCCCTGTATTGCAGTGTCTTCAACACTTTATGCAGTTTCTGATCGTGTTCCTCGAGTGACCTTCCCGATATTAGAATATCATCGATGTAAGCAACAACTTCCAGTCCACAGAGAATTTTCTCAATCGCTTCTTGGAACTGAGCAGGAGCAGAAGCCAAGCCCATTGTTAGTCGATTGTACTGATACAATCCCAAGTGTGTATTGATGGTCGTAAATTTTCTGCTGCTTTCTTCCAACTCCAGCTGCAGAAAAGCTTGAGAAATGTCCAGCTTGGAAAAGTACTTCCCACCATTCAAAGTAGCAAACATTTCCTCCTGTCGAGGCAGTGGATACTTGTCCACTTCCAGCTGTGGATTCATAGTCCTCTTGAAGTCCGCGCAGATCCTGATTGATTTCCCATCTTTCTTCAGCACTGGCACAATGGGAGAAGCACAATCTGATGAACTCAGCTTTGATATGATCCCTTCGTTGACAAGGTTATTGAGTTCGTCCTCAATAAGCTTCTTCATTGCAAACGGTACAGGTCTGCTCTTGTGAAACTTCGGACAGTAATCCTCACGAACAATGATCCTTGCTTTCGCGTTGTTGATGAGTCCGAGTGATGTGTTCCTTATTACCCGACTTTCGATAATCAAGGAACAATCACTTCTAGCTCAACAGCTAGGCAACCCAGTAAGTCAAACGAAGGTATTCAATTACCTTTAATCCGGATTTGAATTTCTTGAGTAGTTCTCGCTAGGAACTTGTCAGTAGATCTCGTAGATCAGGCGCCTTGATTCTTCAGTTGCTCTGGTCCTGGTTCCTCTTGTACTTCCGATAAGTTCTTCCGGCCGGTATCTTCCGTCAGGACCAATCAGAGGCCTCGTAGCAACAATGGGTACCCTGCGCCAAACTGCGGTCTAAATTAAGCCTCCTTCTTCTAGCAGTGCCTCTATGCACTCTAGGTATAGCTCCGGAAACCACTGATAGTCCTCTAAGATCTATCAGGGGCAGTCCTTCTGGAGACTGCAACCAATGGAGTCTAAACAGACTCAAGAGTCTCAACAGACTCAATTAGACTCAAGTCTCAATAGACTTGAGCGAGACGTCTCTAACACAACGGGCGCAAATAAGGAAGGCTTACCGCAACAACTCGACCGAGTCTCGATTGACTTGGTAGATCAGGAAGTCCTCCTAAGGCTTCCTCTTCGGAGCGCTCCTCTTCCGTGGGGAGAATGGCTCCGGTACCGCTTCAGATCGCTTGTATTTATAGACAAGTTTTTGATCCAAAATAGTATCATGACAATTCACGTGTTGCGCTAAAAGGGGAAAATGGCTCATGGCGTATTATTCTGGTAACATCTTTTTCTGGTAGCGTGATTCATTCAAAGCTTAGGCGCACATGCGTGTACTTACTTACTTATAGTAGTATTATACGATTATCTTCTTTTTTCCTTTTTTAACGGGAGGTAGAACACTCTACAAAATCTCCCTTTTTTACGAAAAAACTCGTCCCGAGTTTTAACAATGAAATAAAAATCTTGGGTAATTGAATTATTCCATACTTTAACTTTAAATTGGTTACATAATTCTCTTTATTAACATATATGCACGTAATATACATTGTGTGTTAATAAAGGTTAGTGGTGTTGAGTCCACGCTCAGTTAAAGTTAATCATGTCTTCTGCCGGGGATACCTGCTGTCCTCGCGCTGCTGCCGAGGCATTCAGCCGAAGCTTGTCCTGAGCAGGCTGCTCACCTGATGCGTGGTTCGCGCCACCAGGGATGCCACTGCCCAGTACAGCGACTGAAACTTAGTGAATCGCGGATCCTCGGTCCGCTCCAGCAAAAGCAGATAGGCCTCTATGGTCGTAAGCGGTTCTGCTGTACGCACCATAGTCCTGGCGATGTCTAGTAACCACCGCCAGTCGGCCTGATGCTGAAGCGGCCATGGCCACGTTCGTACGGCGACGGCCAGCTGTTCCAGGGTTAGCTCATCCGGCTCCGCCAGCGTTAGCTCCGGTACGGCGAGCATCGGTGCCAGTAGTACGGATGCTGTGTTGGACAGCGGAGCCAGGCACACGGTGCACGTCATGATGTCTCGTGCACCGTACCGCTGAAGACAGCTGAAACACACCCAATGCCGATTTGAACAGAGTCGTACATTGGGCTGGTCGCCGCAAAGGGCACATTGGACCCGCGGTCTGCGACAGACGGGGCAGGCGGTAAGGATCGTCACGTCGCCAATTTCTCGCGCCCGCTCGTCGCAGGGGAAGCACACCTGGTGCCCCCATTCACAAGTCGGGAGCATCGGCTCCGTGCCTCGAGGCAGCAGGGGCAGGTATCCATCTCGGTCATCTGTGGGCGATAGGTATAGGTATAGTTAGAACGATTGAGGATTATTCAAGATACGTAACAAGCATATGTTCTATCGGTGAGACCTAAAAAGCCAAATAAAATAGCTACGTGAGAGCACTAATCGTTTAAGCGCGTGGCAGTATACGTGTAGCGTCCAGTGAAATGATTCGTGGTCATGCAAAAACTGCCGCAAATGTCGCTCAATCTCCAAGGGTGACAAATGACGCAAAAATCCTTGATTTCTATGAGCATATAATAGTAGCTGTCGTCGCGACCGCTGAACGAAGCGAGGTACAGGCCAAAACTCCAGCCGCCGTTCGATACTCATAGCGGTTAAGGTGTGCATAGTGTAAACGGATAAACAACGCGCTGGGTCAGGTATAATCCGACACCATTTCTTAAAAGTGTTTTCGCGGGGCATACTGTTACATAAGGGGCATCCTATAATGCCCCTACTAGCGGTTTGCTTCAAACAGTGCATGCAAATAAAATGTTGGTGGTTACAATATTGAAACGTGCGCCAAGAATAACAATAGGCACATTGTCGCAAACTATCTCTACAGAGGGGACAACTCTGCCAGGGCTGAATATAGTGTGAATCACTTAAACATTGTCCGCAAACTTTATGTCCATTGATGCAAATAGTCGGTGGCTTGACAGCCAAGTCATCAGTTAAACATATCGGGCAGTCATATAGCTGCTGAGGCTGGGGCGCCTGTTTCGACAGTGCGTTGCCCATAATTGTCGTCAATTTGTCGCTGTCTTTGTGTCGCTCGGATTAGTCGCCTTTTACGACAAGCTTGCGAAGCTGTAGTGCTATTCTTTATCCCGGTCACTACACGGGGTTGTTCTCTAAACTCTAGCGTGGTCGTAGGTTGTAGCCATGTGGCTGGCTCACATCTGTCGTTTGAGTCTCCTCGTGCTTCGTCGCGATGTGGCGGTTCGTTGAACGCGTGCGATCAGCGTTGTCTAATGTCGGTAGAAACGTCGCTGTGTCAGTGTTGATCTTCTTTAGTCGATGAATGTGTACGTAGAACTGGTGCTGATGTGGATCTTGTACATTAGCCAGGCGTGCCGTTGTTGGTGACGTTAGTTGGACCACTCGATAGGGTCCTTTGTACTTCTGTGCATGTTTATGCGTCTGCTGTGGCGGGTAGTGTAGGTAGACGATGTCGCCGGCCGTCAGGGTTGTCGATCTCGCGTCGTTGCCGGTGGTCAGAGCCACCTGGTTGTCAATGTTGTGCTTGGCGATCTTCCATGCGAGGTGTAGTTGCGTGACGAATTTCTGAATGGAAGTCGGTACTTCCACGTACTGCGATGGTAGCAATTGCTGTGCGAGCAGATTCGGCGGTTGGAAGTCTCGTCCAAACATTAGGAAGAATGGCGTATTGTCCGTTGATCGATGAATAGCGCTGTTGTAGGCCATTGTTACAGATTGCAGGTAGATGATCCAGTCTTCCGGCTGTTGGTGCGCGAAATGTGTAATCATCTCGTGCAGGTTGCGGTGAAACCGTTCAACCATGTTTGCCTTCGGATTGTAGGTCGATGTGTAGATCTGCGTAATGTTGAGAATCCTTACGACTTGCTGAAACAGTTGCGATGTAAACTGCGATCCGTTGTCCGATGTGAGGTTCTTCGGCGTGCCGTACTTGCAAATGATTTCGTTGAAGAAACTCATTGCCACTGTCTGAGCTGTGATGTCCGGTATCGGTATGGCGATAGCAAACTTCGAGAAGATATCCAAGGCGGTTAGAATGTAGGTGTAGGCGATGCCCTGGAGACAGCTCGGTGGTAGCGGTCCGGTGATGTCGATGCTTAGACAGTCCATTGTAGTCGACTTCGGAATGGACTGTAGCTGCGGTTTCTGTCGTCGTCCTGTCTTTGATGCAGCACATGAATGGCAGTTGTTGCAATACTGCTTGATGTCGCCGTACATAGTTGGCCAAAAGTAGTATTGTTCCACTCTCGCGATGGTCTTTGCTGCCGACAGGTGTCCAGCGAGTGGGTTGTCGTGTAGCTCGTTGAGAATTGCTTGCCGAAACGAATATGGTATGTAGATCTTGGGTTTATTGTCGCTCATCCAGTAGAGCCGTGACTTATTGATTGTTAGGTGTTGTCGTTGCTTGCGTAGGAATTTTCGTTCCATGGGACTGAGTTTGATGTTCTTGTCGTCGTCTTTAACCGCTTGGTAGAAGTTGTCGCGCTCGGTTTCATCCACCAACTCCTTGATGTTAGGGATTGGATGAATGGCGTTGACTTCATAGGCTCTTGACAGGGCGTCCGCGGCTTTGTTGGTAATTCCTGGTTTGTAGACGAGTTTGTAGTTGTAATCCTGGATCTTGAGTGTCATTCTGATGAGTCGGTTGTTGGTCTGTCCTTTTGTAGTTACGACGTAGGTCAATGGTGCATGATCCGTGCGTACTATCGTCTGTATTGGAGAACCATAGATGTAGTAATGAAACTGTCGCAGGGCGAACAAGACTCCTAGTAGCTCTCGTTCCGTAGCTGACCACTTTGTTTCATTTGGTTTGAGTGCTCGACTGACGTAGGCAATAGGTCGTTCCTTCTTGTCCTCGGTTTCCTGTAGTAGGACTGCTCCGAGTCCCGTTCCTGAGGCGTCTGTCTCGATGATGAAGGGCTTGTCGAAGTCCGGATGCTGTAGCAGTGCGTCTGATGTCAGCTGTCGTTTGATTTCGTCGAAACTTTCCTGTTGTCTCTGTGTCCAGTTGTCTTGCTTCCATTTGTCGAACTTGAGCAGGTCGTACAGTGGCTTTGCTGTCTTTGCGAAGTTAGGTAAGAACTTCCTGAAGTATTGCGCAAGTCCAAGGAATGATTGGACCTTCGTTATACTGGTTGGCGTAGGAAACTTCTTCACCTTTTCCACGTTGTCTGGGTCCGGTGAGATTCCTTTGGCTGTCACCTGATGTCCCAGGTAACGCACGTTGTCTCGGAAGAATTTGCATTTAGTTGGTTGTAGCTTCAGACCTTGGCGTTGAATGAGCGCTAGGGCCTTCTCCGTAGCTTCGTAGAGTCGCTCGAAATCCTCTCCGTAGGCTAAAATGTCGTCGACATAGTGCAGCAGGTTCGTGCATCCTGCTAGCATGTATGCTGTTAGTCGACTCATCGTTGCTGGGCTGTTGCTAAGTCCCATCGGCGATCGATTGTACTCGTATACTTGTCCATTGTAGGTTTTGAAAGCCGTGTACTGTCGTGACTCTTTCTCGATTTCAATTTGCCAAAATCCATGACGTAGGTCGAACACCGTGAACAATTTTGCCGTGTTGAGCTTTGCTAGTAGTTCGGAGATCTTCGGTAGGCTTTGCTGATCCGTCGGTATGTACTTGTTCAACAGTCTGAAGTCGCATACGAGTCGTCTTTCGTTTGTCTCCTTCTTCTGTACCAGTAGGCACGGTGAGGAGTAAGCCGAAATAGCTTTGCTGATGATGCCGTGCTTTAGCATTTTATCGATGATTTCGTCAAAGTGTTGTTGCAGATGCTTGGCGATCGGGTACGGCTTGCACTGAATTGGTTCCGTGTGCGGCAGAAGTTTGATTTCCTGTTTGATGTCCTTGGCTCGTCCGATGTCGTAATCATGATGGCAGAAGGCTTCGTTGTACTTCCACAACAGCTGTCGAACTTTCCTCTTTTGCTGTTCCGTAATCGGGCTGTCATCCAAATTGATCTTCTTTTGAAATTCTTCCTCTGTTAGTCGTGGAGTCGCTTGTTCAATCAGCATAACCGATGCTTGGGTGTTGAGATGACCGATGCACATTCCTTGTCGTAGATGAACCGTTTCTGTGTTCGGGTTGAAGATTTGTACTGGCAGTTGCTTATCCTTTGCAACCAGCACTAGTGCCGTAGGCATCATGATTTGATGTTTTGCCGTGACTCTCCTGTGTGGATCAAATATCATTGCTTCATCTGCCGCGCTGGTCGTTTTCGCTCTGACCCAGCATGCGCTTTCAGGCTGGATAATGACATCTTGCTGCAGAGTTACTTTCGGTAGTACTCGAATCTGGTTGATCAGCGGTTGCTCCACCGTGTCGATCCTAAACGTTTGCTTGTTGAAGTCGAAGGTCAATGGTAGTTGAAGCTGCTTGAACGTGTCGATTCCAACGATGACGTCTTGGTTTGGTAGTCTGTCGATGATGTACGTCGGGACCGTCAGCTGTTTATTAGCAATTTTCAAGTCGATATCTGCTTTTCCTAGGATGTTGAGTGAATGTCCTCCTGCTCCTGCAACTGCGATTGCTGCTGGTCGTACCGCGAGTCGTAGCTTGTTGCATAATTGTTGCGAGATGACTGTGATCGAGCTGCCTGAATCCAGTAGTGCTCGACATGGCAAGTTGTTGACAATGACCTGAGCCATTGCTTTGCCAATCTCGGCGTGTAGCGTACAGACGTAGTTTTCCGGCCATTTTGGCTCGTGCTGTTCTGCTTGATAGTTGGGTGGTTGTATCCTTGGTGCCGTTGGTGTTGTCGGAATCGATGGATATAGCCGCGTTGCTAGTGTCGGTTGCCCTTGAACCTCACAATGTGCAGTTTCTGTTAGTTCTAAACTGTTGTCGCTTTCCGTTGTCGTTCTTTGCATTATGGCATTCACTGTCTTCTTAGCTCTTGGACAAGTTTGACTGAAGCACCGTACGATCGATGAAATGATGAAGATTGCCGTGACAATCCACACAATGCAAGCACCGTAGAAGATGAATCCTTGATAGAGACTGCCTCTTCCATTGAGCAGCTCCCAGAAGCTATTTGTCCAAAATGATTTGATGGCGCTGTCCATTGAAACAAGGACGGGAAATCTTCCTGTCCCGGTTCCTTTGTCCTTTCTTGTGAACAGCTGGTGAATCATCTTGCGTTGGGTGATGAACGCTTGCAAGAAGTCGTTGATCGTCCATCCTGGTGTTATCTCGTCAAGTTGGATATCGGCGAATGGCGTATACTTCGTTCTGTTGAATCGGATTTTCAAATCCTCCATGTCGTAGTTTTCGTCGACGATTACTTCCGGTTCTGTGACGTTTGCTGTCGTTCCAGTTGTTTTGATGACGTGTAGTGCATTGTCCAGTTGATAGTAGTTTACTGCCGTGGTGCAAGGTCTCGGTATTGCGGTGCCAACGATGATGTTGTGTACCGTGTCCAAGAATCCCTGAATTCGTTTTCCTTCGTAGAACGCTTCAATCCTTGGCTTATCGTAGCAGGTTGTTGACGTGTTTGACGGCAAGATGTTAAAGTGCTGTATCGGCGTGCACTTGTATATCAACAGATGCTCGTATATTGGAACTGCCAAAACGTTCGTCATTCCGGTGATTTTACGAAAAGTCATCGTAGGGTTGACATAGTAGTTTTGTCTGGCATAATTTAAGTTGATTGCGTGCATTTTGCAAGTTAGCTGGACCAGTGTTCGATGCAAGTGGTTTAACTGGTTGTGTAGATTGTGATCCAAAGCCGTTATCTTTGCTGACAACAGCCGGTTTGACACCAGTTTGGGACGTTCGATGTCACGTCGTCTTCTATTCTGTTTTTCTTGTTGCTGATACGTTCCATTGATGATTGCCAAGAAGGTTTGTTTGTCTTCATCCTTTACGTAGACTGGTATCTCTTGTTCCGAGATGAATAGTGTCTTGTCTGTATCCTTGCATTTCAGTTTTTGCTCGACTGGTTTCTTTTGAAACGTCAGTGCCAAGTCTCCTGACTTTGCCAAAAACGTATTTGACAGTAGTCCTCCTTCAACTGTGTGATACTTTTGAAGCTTGCAGTCAATTTCCGGCTCAACTTCCCACGCGAAGAAGTATTGTCGTGATTTGTACGGTTCCTCATAGTGTGATTGTGCTCTGTGCTCAATCTGCCATCGATAGTCTTGATGATATGTTGGACTCAGTGGTAGACTGTGTAGTTCTTCCTTCCGTAGAATCGGCGTTGGACACCATCCTTCACTGTATCGACATTCGCTTAGTTGCAGCTGTAACGATTCCATTTTCTCGTACGGATTGTAGTAGAATGGAATATTTCTGATCAAGTAGCTGTTGCGTGCCATATATTCTTTCCATTTTCCGAAGAAGTGAATATATCGACCGTTGGCTGAATTCTTTGTTCTGAACAGCTGTGCGTTGCCGACCTTCTCATCTGGTTCCAGTTCACCATCCTTTGAAAATAGTGTTTGATTCCATTGTAGGCATTCCGCGTGCGACACATGTAGCTCATGTTGTTTAAATCGGATCCGGTTCCATTGTCCGCGCCAAACTTTTTCCACCAGGTGCTTGTCTCTGAAGCATACTATCCCGTGTTGTCGATGCTTCTTGATGTTAGCCTTGTAGAGATCGAGTGTAATCTTCTTTGGTTTTGTCTGGTTTGTCTTGAAGTAACTGCATTTGATGTCGGTTGGTATCTTGTAGATCATCGGTTGGATATGCGCATCCGTTGGACAAATCATTGGCTTTTCCGTTGCCGTTGCTTTGGCGACTACTGCTATCAGTAGTATCACGATGATCCAGAATAGCCAGTTTTTCCACTTCTTGGATTTTGCCGTTGTCCTTGCTGGCATTGGCTGCGATCGCCATTCGTTATCTTCCATGTCCGCATCATATTCTTTCGGTTGTTCCATTGGCTGATCCAGGCGGAAGGCTTCTGATTCGCTTTGCTTTTTGGTTATTTCATTATCTTCGTCTGCGGCTTCTTCCGATGTTTCCGTTGTTTCACTCCATTGCGTTTGGTATCTTTTCTCTGTCTTGTAGTCGACCGTTTGAATATAGGCTTCACCATTTCGTTTGTATCGGATCTCGTAGCATTCGTCGCTGTCGGAACTCGGCTTTTCTTTCACCTGTTCTTTTTCCATTTCTTCATCTTTCCATTGTATTTCGTAGCCTTGATCGCTGTCGGAACTTAGATTCTCCGCTCTCGTTCTTCCTGCATTCCTCTTTCGGCTTGGTAGTCGTTCGTGTCATCACGCACCTCGCAGTCGTGGTCGTTGCCGTAACTTCTACATTCTTCTTCTTCTTTCATTTCTTTGTCTTTCATGCTCGTTTTGTCGTCATCCACTGTTGTCGATTCATAGTTGTTTTCTTCGCCGGTTTTCATCTTTTCTTCGTTGCCGATGTCGCTCTCCGCCTCCTCCCTTGTCTTGTGATTTACTTTCTTCCTGTTTTCTCTGCTGTCTCCGGTGGTCTCTTTTAATTTGATCATTTCGGTTTCATTCGTCTCTTCTGTGTTGTCAGTGTTGTCCTCGTGCGTCGTCTTCTTTTCGATCAAGCTGATGTCAAGTTCCGGGACTGTGAAGTCCATTTCCAAGTCGTCAATTGTGAACACTTGCTGTTCTTGCTGTTCATTTTCCGGTGTGTACGTGATGGCATTCGCGTATCGTGGCATTGCTTGCGTCGGCTGTCTTTGTGTGTATCTGACGTTGCGTGGCCTGTAGCCATTACTTCTGAAGCGGCCTTCGTTTCCGAAGCGGCCATCATTTCCGGAGCGGTCATTATTTCCGAAGCGTCTATCATTTCCGAAGCGTCTCATTCCTTGTTGTTGGCGATTTTGATAGTGCTGCCATGGTTTCTGCGGCTTCTGATTGTTGAATATCTGTCGCGGCTTGTCGTATCTTGTTGACCAATGAGGACAATTAATCTGATAATGTCCTTCTTGTCCGCAGTAGTAACATCTGGCTGAGGCTTGTTCATTTCGTCTTTTTTGTTCGGCGATAGCAGCTGTCTGGTGCTGCATTAACTTGTTTAGTTGCTGCGTCAGTTTCTGCACTTCATTGTTGCCTGTCGTCATTAATGGGGCACTGGCTTCCCATTGCATTCCGCAACGCAAAAGGTCTTCTTCGGTTTCGATATTTTCACGCAAAAGTCTATCCCGAAGTGACGGCTGTGCGTTGTTTATTACGTGCAGGATGAGGTTTTGTTCACGATCCATCAATCGTTGTCTTTCTCTGGCGGCCAATTCTGCCGCTCCCAGTGGTGGTTGGTCCGCAGCTTGCAGCGGTGGCTGATGCAGTGCCTTAATTATCTGGCGGATATCGTCCACAAAGGCGAGGAAGGATTCTGTTGCTTGCATCCTTCTGTTATGCAACTTGTGCAGCAGCACTGATCTGTTTGTGCCGCAACGGTTGAAATGCGCGCGCAGTTGAATGATTAGTGCTGGATAATTTTGCTGTGTTGCCGCATCCAGCTTGCCGTAAATTTCTCGCGCAGTACCTTGGAGAAGAGGTGGCAGCAGCTGTGCCTTCTCTGGATTTTGTAGGTTGTATTCCCTACATACCAGGTCAAAATGGTCGACAAATGTGTTAAAATCTTTCTCCATCGAGAAAGTACCGACCGTTTCTTTGATGTCTCTGTGTACCGTTGGATTGCGCCGCGCCATGTTGTTGATAGGGTAGAACGGTAGTTCAAGATCTGGATCGATTTGTAACGGATCGTCCAGTGTGGTGTTTGCCTCGGAATAAACCTCGACTGTAACGAATTGCCTTGTGGTGTCGATTTGTTATTCGCTGGCCTCGGATGCGGTGTGGCTTGCTGCCACTGGTTGTCCTCAAATGAACTTGTTCTGTTCGCTTGCTGATTTCGCACTTATGCGGCGTCCCGCAAAGTGTATCTTCAAGTTGAAGTGGACTTGTCTTCTTGCTTTGCAAAGTCTTTCTTCTCTTCTTTGACTCTCTCTCTTTTGTCAATTAACTCTGCTCTCCACGAAGTTTCAATTAATTTCGGTTTTGTTTTAGTTTTTGTGCCGGCAAAATGTTTCAGTTATTTTTTGTTTGTTTTGCGTCGACGATTCTTTTTATTTTTGGTTTGTTTTCAGTGTACCGACGAAGTTAATTTCGGTTTTGTTTTAAACTCACACTTGCTCGAGCTCGTCAAAACAAAATTTTAACACGCGTGCTCAAACTGTACTCAAATTTGACAGGTGCTCAAACCTGTACACCAAATTTTACTCGAGTTTCAAAACGTAACGGACTTAAAAAGTGTTAACTCTAACACGTGCGCGCAAAATTAATGAAGTCGCTCTGTCGTCACTTTACAATAGCTTGGCCAGGCTATTGCTCAAGGTTTGAGTAGTGCCGAGAGGGCGAGATCACCAATTGATGTGTTCCTTATTACCCGACTTTCGATAATCAAGGAACAATCACTTCTAGCTCAACAGCTAGGCAACCCAGTAAGTCAAACGAAGGTATTCAATTACCTTTAATCCGGATTTGAATTTCTTGAGTAGTTCTCGCTAGGAACTTGTCAGTAGATCTCGTAGATCAGGCGCCTTGATTCTTCAGTTGCTCTGGTCCTGGTTCCTCTTGTACTTCCGATAAGTTCTTCCGGCCGGTATCTTCCGTCAGGACCAATCAGAGGCCTCGTAGCAACAATGGGTACCCTGCGCCAAACTGCGGTCTAAATTAAGCCTCCTTCTTCTAGCAGTGCCTCTATGCACTCTAGGTATAGCTCCGGAAACCACTGATAGTCCTCTAAGATCTATCAGGGGCAGTCCTTCTGGAGACTGCAACCAATGGAGTCTAAACAGACTCAAGAGTCTCAACAGACTCAATTAGACTCAAGTCTCAATAGACTTGAGCGAGACGTCTCTAACACAACGGGCGCAAATAAGGAAGGCTTACCGCAACAACTCGACCGAGTCTCGATTGACTTGGTAGATCAGGAAGTCCTCCTAAGGCTTCCTCTTCGGAGCGCTCCTCTTCCGTGGGGAGAATGGCTCCGGTACCGCTTCAGATCGCTTGTATTTATAGACAAGTTTTTGATCCAAAATAGTATCATGACAATTCACGTGTTGCGCTAAAAGGGGAAAATGGCTCATGGCGTATTATTCTGGTAACATCTTTTTCTGGTAGCGTGATTCATTCAAAGCTTAGGCGCACATGCGTGTACTTACTTACTTATAGTAGTATTATACGATTATCTTCTTTTTCCTTTTTTAACGGAGGTAGAAC
>NIVC01002120.1:121365-203787 GCA_002269645.1 Macrostomum lignano | reverse complement strand
GGCGCCACCTCACCGGAAAGCACGCGGTTCATCACTCTGGGCGACCTCAGTGGCCACGCAGTCGATCCGCAGCGCCTCGGTGGGCACCTCGTCTGGACCAAGCGCTTTGCGCCGGCGACTGCCGAGCGAACTTCACAACGTCGGCTGTGCTGACTGGGCAACGTTGAAGCTCTCCTCCGCCGCAACGCGTCTCCGGCGGCAGCCTCAGATTTTCTGGAAGCGGAGGGGGCGGCGCGTTGACAATGGCGGCGAAGAACTCGCGCAGCTCGTTCCTGCGCTCATCCGGAATGTCGCCTGCTTGGTTGAGCGCGATGCGCCGCTTTCGCCCCGTCAGAGTGTTGATGACGACCAGGCCACGCGCCCTCTGGCATCGGGCCCTGCGGCAGAGACGGCTTGGATGGCGTCATCGACAGCGGACTGCTGCCGCTGCAGGTAGACAGCCGCCAGAGCCTCCTCCGCCTCGCGAGTTTGCCGCCCACTCAGACGGAGCCTCTCCAGATCTTCCCTCGCTTCGTCGATCGCGGGTCGTCCTGCCAGACCGGCTGCCCGCGCTGGGCGCGTCGCATCAGCGGGACTGCTTGCTCCGCAGCGGCTCGAACTGCAGCGCTCACCTCCGCGTACTCGGCTCCTCCACGCTTGTCGCCCAGCGCAGTGAAAAAGACACCGGCAAAGCGACGCCGCGTCTCGGCGTCCCTGAGCGCGCGGTAGTAGCGCCGCGGTGGCCGCTTTGGCGGACGGTAGAGCGGGTCCCGAAGCCGAAGGTCGCAGATGAGCAGCCGATGGTCGGACAGCAGAGCCAGCGGCGTAATGGTGCGGCAGTTGGTGACGCGGCGGCACTCACGAAAGCGCATAAGCACGTGGTCGAGCTGTGCCAGCCTCCGCGTAGCGTTCCGGCCGCGTGCGTTCCGCCGCCTCTGCTTGCAGCCGACGAAGGTCGCGAGCCTGCCCGGTGACTTGCGGAATCTGGTGTTGGCCGACACCATGTCCTCTCTCTCCAGGAAGTCCTCTAGCGCTCCGGTGTTGCCGTTCTCGCGAGCTGTCACAAACAGCGATCGCTCGGACCTACGCAGAACTGCGTTCAGGTCTCCGAGAATGACCACTGTGTCACGTTGCGCCATCTCCTCCACCTGTACTCGAATATCAATATGAATTTTGGAATCACATGTATTTTAAATGGAACACATCGAAAATCGCTCCTGCTCAGAGCCAAAGTTACATATCGAGCTGAAACTTGACCAATAGTCGTTTCACGGTTGCAGTTTACTCTGTGTAAAGTTTTGTCAAGATCAGTGAAGCAGAAGTACCTGTACTCGAATATCAATATGAATTTTGGAATCTCATGTATTTTAAATGGAACACATCGAAAATCGCTCCTGCTCAGAGCCAAAGTTACATATCGAGCTGAAACTTGACCAATAGTCGTTTCACGGTTGCAGTTTACTCTGTGTAAAGTTTCGTCAAGATCAGTGAAGCAGAAGTACCTGTACTCGAATATCAATACGAATTTTGGAATCACATGTATTTTAAATGGAACACATCGAAAATCGCTCCTGCTCAGAGCCAAAGTTACATATCGAGCTGAAACTTGACAATAGTCGTTTCACGGTTGCAGTTTACTCTGTGTAAAGTTTCGTCAAGATCAGTGAAGCAGAAGTACCTGTACTCGAATATCAATACGAATTTTGGAATCACATGTATTTTAAATGGAACACATCGAAAATCGCTCCTGCTCAGAGCCAAAGTTACATATCGAGCTGAAACTTGACCAATAGTCGTTTCGCGGTTGCAGTTTACTCTGTGTAAAGTTTCATGCTACGGGTTGCTTTTAGTATTTTGCTTTTGTTAAAATTCGAATATCAATGCGAATATCAATGGGGAAACAAATGCGTATTTCCTGTACTTTAGGAATATGGCTTCAATTTTCTATGCGGGTAGTTAACATAAAAAACACTATTTAGTATTTACCAAGGAAGGCAATGAAATGATACCTACATTAGATTACTATTTTCAATAGTCTTGTATTCTTATCCTTTAGTCAGTATATTCTACTAAGTATATCAAGTATGTTATTTGCAAAAGGCAAGCTAGTGGAAATTTATTAAATTATCAATTAAATAGGCCTAGTTTCAAAAGGTAGATCAGTAAAATCACCATTTTAAGTCAATGACTCAATGGCTACTATGATTTTATTTTCTAATATCTCAGCGTCAGCTGTAACATCCTGGTTGTAACAAATTTGTCTCCCAATGGTTCAAATGGAAATTTAAAGTTTAGGCCTAGTTCTTATTTTTTAGCTCTATCTTTAAAAATGCATTCAATAAAAGGGATCTTTATACTTCTTTGTTAAAGTTTCAACAAAGACAAAGCCAAAGGCTAAAAGTAATGAATAGTAGTAGTAGTTTGCCAACCATTTTTGAGTATATTTTGAGTGAATCTTAGCTAATAAGTTAAATGAAAATGCTATAAAACCTTTGTCCTTATTTTTGATTTCAAATAAATCATAAATAATAAATTGGCTTTTTGTATAAATAGGCCTACACCTAATTCCCATAGTCCATTTCACACTTAGAGTTATGCCAGAAGGAAACTGATGAAATTTCATCATTCATGTTAGACTTAGTCTATGTATTATGTATTAATTAGGTCTATATATTAGTAATAATTAGGTCTATATAATATAGCTATATGGGCCTATTATGTCTGAGGTATTAAGTCTAAGGCGCATGACCAAGATGGCCACACACCAAGATGGCCACAGCTCTGAATGGCTGCTTGGATAGGAATAGGTCTATATATTTCCTCATTTCCTATTGGCTGTGATTGGGGTGGGGTATGACATAGCTTCAAGTCTTGGAGAAAACAGATTTCGTTGGTGAAATTAGACTAAGTAAAACAAAAAACACTTCCCTTTACAGCAGGTATTACTACGTACTAAAGCTAGTAGCACTACTAGCACAAGACATTTAATTTTTGTATCATAGATAATAGTTTCAAACCTATCTCAATATACTAAAACTGACATGTTTTTTGTATATGTTAAAAGTTAAAGGTAGAGTGTAAAGGTATTAGTTATGATAGAAGTAAGCAAAAATTGGAGTGCCCTCTTGTCTCTCATCTTTTCTCTCATCTCTGCACTCTCGTCTCTTATCTTTTCTCTCTCTCATCTCTGCCCTCTCCTCTCTCATCTCTTGCCCTCTCTTCTCTCATCTATTCTCTCTCTCATGTCTGCCCTTGTCTCTCATCTTTTCTCTGTCATCTCAGCCCTCTCGTCTCTAATCTTTTCTCTCTCTCTCTCTCTCATCTCTGCCCTCTCCTCTCTCATCTCTTGCCCTCTCCTCTCTCATCTATTCTCTCTCTCATGTCTGCCCTCTTCTCTCATCTTTTCTCTCTCATGTCTGCCCTCTCCTCTCATCTTTTCTCTCTCTCATCTCTGCCCTCTCCTCTCTCCTCTCCCACCTCTCTCCTCCTCTCTCCTCTCCTCTCTCCTCTCTCTCCTCACCTCTTTGCTCTCATCTTCCTTTTCCTCTTCATTCTCTTCTCCTTTTCCTCCTTTCTCCTCTCCATTAATCTCCCTTCTCCTCTCTCTCCGCTCGTATTTAATCTCTCCTCTCATCAACTCTCTTCTCCTTTATTCCTTTGCCTCTCCTTTATCCTATGCTTGTATTTCTCTTCTCTATTCCTTACCCTCTCTCCTCATCTCTGGCCCGCTCTGTCATCAGGACTCCTCGCTTCGCTTTGGGGGCCAACGAAGCGGACTAGAAGGGCAGTCATGAGCTGGGTTCTCAATCGAGGTAAAAAGTTTGCCAACCCCTGCACTAAAAGCACCTGGCTTAGTCACATTAGATAAAAACTACATGTATAGTGGAATGGGATTGAGAACAACGTGAACTAGCCTCTCTACTCTCAACCTCTCTACTCTCAGCCTCTATCTACTCTCAACCTCTCTATTCTCAGCCTCTCCACTCTCAGCCTCTCTCTACTCTCAGCCTCTATCCACTCTCAACCTCTATCCCCAGCCCTCTCTACTCTCAGCCCCTCTCGGCTCTCAGCCCTCTCTGCTCTCAGCCTCTCTCTACTCTCAGCCCCTCTCTGCTCTCAGCCCCTCTCTACTCTCAGCCCCTCTCTGCTCTCAGCCCCTCTCTGCTCTCAGCCTCTCTCTACTCTCAGCCTCTACTTTCATCTTCTCTCTCAGCTCAGCTTATATCTAGTTCTAAAATCTGAAATCATACTCGAACAAAAACTTGTCTTTCGAAAACATGTATCGGCAAAATCTCTGGCCTGCTGTCTCTCTATGTCCCTCGGATCCTTTGAAACTTCTATCTTCTCTTTTGTTTCCTCTCTCTCTCTCTTCTCTCTCTCTCTTCTCTTCTCTTCTTTCCTATCTCCTCTCTCCCATCTTCTCTCGTCGATCTTCCCTCACCTCTCTTCTCTTTCATCTTTGCTCTCTCTTCTCATTTATCTCTGGTCTCCACTCTCTCCCCTTAGGAAAGAAGAAAAGATAGGAAAGATAGATAGCAAACATAGGAAAGAAGCCTATGTTTGAAAAAGTGCCCGACTTGTACCAGCTGAGGCCAGCTAGAAGGCAACGTGGGAGAGATATTGTTGTAGAGTATCCAATCAAGAATGTGCCCACCCACCTTCTGGTGGATGGGGGCAGTGCGCTGTCTTTGCTAAGAGCCAGACTATTCTAAAAAAATCACTGGAAGGAGCATGGAGGCCTTGGAGCCCATGTGTGAAGCCGTGTCATGTCATTAAAGATTATAGGACTGAGAAAATTTATTTATTAGGAGTTAGTCTCCCGTTTGACCCCCGCTGAGTGGCAGAATGGTAGTCAGCCTGTGATTGCTTAATCCCCTCCCAATTAGCGTATTGAAAGTTTGCTCGTGTTGCCCCGTTGGATACCGCTTTTCGCTTATTTACGTGCGCTTTCCATTATATTCAAACTATGTTGTGACTCCGTGCTCATGTGGCGATGTTTAAATATCTAGGATTTGAGCTCGAACTTTGAACTCAAATTTGAGCTTGTACGGTATGTGTTTATTCCCTATAAGTCAATAATATCTTGGAAACCAGAAAAATTTCTATGGGTCTGCCCCGCAGGAGGTCCTGCCCTGCTGTTTAAAATTTTGTAGGAACAATGGAAGTCTGGGACTGTTAAAATTAGCACATCGCAGTTTGATTTCTCGTGTTTGTTCGCACCTCGTAGGTCAGTGCGAAATTCTCTATTCTATCTCCTCTATCATCTCGACCCTCTCTCCTATTATTTATTTCCTGTCTTAACTCCTCTCTCTCATCTCTCATCTGTACTCTCCTTTAACATCTCTGCTCTTTTTCCCAACTCTCCCAACTCTTCTCTCAACTTTCTCCCCTTTACTCTTTCACCTCCCCTCTCTACTCTCTCCTCCCTCTCATCTCTCATCTCTCCTGCTCTCCCATATCTCTTCTCCTTTCTACTTTCTCCCTTCTCCATTCTTCTTTTTCCTCTTATCTCTCTTCTCTCCCTTCCCCTCTCTTCCTGTCCTCTCGATTCTCCCCCTTTATTCTCCTTTCTCCTTCACTCCACTTCTCTTCCATTGTCTCTCATGTCTGCTCTCACACATTTCTCTTCTCTCCCCACTCGTCTCTATAATCTCTTCCCTCTCCTCTCTCCTCTGTTCTAGCTCTACTGTCGCATTTCTCGTCTCTGCTTTCTCATCTCTCCTTTCTCCTCTTTCATCTCTCCTATCTGATCTCTTCTCTCTTCTGTTTGTATCAGACTTGTATCTGTACATGTATTTAGAGGTTCGGCTTATTTTGACGAGATTTCAGAATTGTTAGACTTTGATTGAAGCCTTGCGTTTCTTGGGTATCAGTACTTGCTGAAAAATACATGCATCTCATATCTGTGCAAATTTGCCGCAGTGCATAAAGAGTACAAATGATATTTACATAAATAAATCTGAGGCTTCATGCTAAGTGCTGCATGCAAAGTCACTATATTGAGTTATTTATTTATAGCCAAATTGTTATTATGGTTACCAACCATAGCAGTTGGCTAAAAATGTTAAAACTGAAAAAAGATTGCAACGAAAAATAACGATATGGCTGATTTGAGGTGAGCTGTTTTATATAGATAGATTTTTATCTCCACGCAAGCCAGTCAGTTATTTAGACTGTATTTATGACTTCCAATCGTATCGTATCAGTACAGGCCACAATTGAAAAAAATGTTGCTCTAGGGTTGGCTTGAGTGTAACGATCCGTGAGGCATCACCACCACTAGAGGAGCAGTGTGAGGACTGTTTGACCATAAATTAACTCTGCTCATTCAAGCTTGAATTGACAGCAACCCTGCCTACCTTTGTATTCAACTCAAACAACAGAATACGGCTCGTATGTGAACTCAATACAAGTGGAAATCAAAAATAAAAAACTGCATCAGTTGCCACCCATTCACGATATTTCATATTATTTCTTGATACCAACGGATTGACAGCAGTTTGTAGCAATGAATAAATTGTTTTTCTATGAAATCTTTCATCAGGCCTGTTTTGCGAACGTGGGTGCAAAAGGTATCTCATATCTGCATTTTAATAGCTTGTATACGTAGCTCATATAATATCAGGCATAATGATGGGGATGATGGGATGATGATGAATTACGGAGGCAGAAGTGCACTGAGTCACACAAACATGCAGTGACTAGCCCAAGTAAAGGCTTCTTGCTCTGTAAGTGCGACGCAATGAACCCCCCCATCCCAAATTTGAGCGTAAAACAAAGTGTAATATCTGGCAAGAAATGTGCACGGTGATTCTTAAATATGCTCCAGGGCTATATTGGGTGCAGCAACTAAGTGTGCAGATTTTTTGGCTTTTTTAACTCGTTATGATCTGAAATGGCAATAAGGTACGGGTGGCATGGATAGATGACATGAAACAACATGCGCTTTGCTCCCTCCTTTACCTCCTTTGCTGCCTTTCTCTTCTGAGCTGGCCGATCAACTGGATCGCACGTGTGCGGAGCAAGGGCTTCTATGGTTCCATCAGTACGGCAGACTGCGGAGCCATGACAGTGCAGTGATAAACACTTAGTGCAGCGATAGTACGTGTTGCCATTTCGCCGCGTTTTTGCATCCATCAGATGGCCAAGGTCTCGTTGGGCATACTGCACTAGAAGGTCTTTTCCGTGACTGCATCCTGCACCTGTAAGAATCTCAAAGGGCTGGGGAGGTGGGCTGCGGGGCAGTGCAAGCTCTGCTAGAGGAATTTGAATGGATTCTTCCAGAGCTGGATCAGGGTCATTGAAATCTGGATACTGGTAAAGAAAATTTTCTGCTTGTGCCGGAATCAATTGCACTGGTTCTGGATTTTCAGCAGGCAGAGAAACAGCCGCTGGTCCAGAATTCGGGGCTTGTACATGTACCACTGCAGCATCTGCAGCTTGAGACACTGCTAAGTTACCTGCAGGAGCCCGTCTATTGCATTGATTGCAAAGACAGAAAAACTCACCGACATTTCTCATTGCAGAATACTGATCGATTGTGACGCGACTATCACATGCACGGTGCTGCCAATTCAAGCATTGAGAACACTCAATTGCTTCTTGTCCATCGCAAACTGGCTGCAGACAGACCACACATGGATATGCGCCTGCCATTTTGTATCTAAGTGCTTAGACTGCTGTCAGTGAATGAGACAGATGAATTTTGAACAGGGCATGAAATTTACCCAGTTTTTATCCCTTTAAACAAGTAAATTAGTCTCGACCAATAAGAGAAATGGAAAAAAGCTACACCAGATTTTATATGAAGAAGAGATTTGTTTAATGCAAAATACGTTTATACCTCTTAGGGCCCTACTATAAGTAGGAAATTAAGAGTCGTGACCATTTTTGTCTTTAGCCCTGCAATATGCTAATAAAATCTTGACTGCCTGTCTAAACCCCCCCATTGCAACCCCACATCTCCCCACCCGAAGCTATCCAATAGTAAACCAGCTGTCATTTTCCGTGACCCCTACCCCAGCTGTGGCCATCTTGGTGTGTGGCCATCTTGGTCTTACACCAAGTCTAAGCATTAAGTCTAGGTATAATGCCTAGACTAGGAATAGGGATATGGGGCAGTTTATGCAAATATTTATCATATTTCCTGTAGGCCTATACTCAAAATCTCACTGCTTAGTTACCAAAGTTATGTTAGGGGTTAACTACTATCTCTACAAATAATTCCAAAATGTCACCAAAGTTATCACAGGGCTTAATTTCTATCTTTATAAATGTTGGTAGCTGCTACCAAGACTATATTCCATTAATAAATTATATGTTTATTAATCTTAGAATGTCTGAAAAATGTTTCTTAGAATAAGTCTAAGTATATATCTGAGCATTTGTTTAAGTATATTTGAGAATTTGTTTGAGTATATTGTTCTTAGAATACTATTTAGCCCTTACAAGTATTATTCTCCTATTATTCCAGTAGCCTTTTCTATTATTCTAATAGCATTCTATTAGTAATTCAGCCTAAGCAGTATATTAGTCTACTAGTATATATACTTTATGTATTTCTAGTATTTCTAGTCCAGAGTGTTACCAAGATCAGAGGGTCATAGCCTCTAGTTATTCTTACATGTATTCATTTAGGATCTACTTTGAATTCTCTTACTACTTCCACTTCTCAGTATAGTATATATTGAATATACTTCTGTCTACTTTACTTCACTTTAGAAAATAAATCAACTTAGAAAACAATCTTTAATAACCTTTACTTGGAACTCTTACTATTCAATATTGGCTTTATTTCTTAAGGAACTGCAAAGCACAAGGTTGGTCTCTCCTCCATTGTTGTGAGACTATACGAATATGTTTCCAGTACAGTATAAAGTTAGTATAAAATAATGTTTACTAATGTAGCTTCTTCTGGAAACTTCTGCACTCTCCCCCTAGCTATACTAAGAATAGCATTCTAGAAACTTCTCTCGCACATCCCCAAGGCTATAAATCGAAACACTCATACTGTACTAAAACCAAGACTATGGCTCTCTCTTCTTTGCGTCCTAATCCCTTACTGCTACAAATATACTCTTCCTTGCTGCCAAGCATTCTGTTGGCCTGGTTAATCAGCAATTAATTCGAGGTCTCTGTTCATTCTATTACCAGAGATACAAAATCCACCAAAAATGTTTTTATTCATACTAAAATTTACTGCTAGTTTAAACAAAAATTAGTTTGCATAAAATATTATGAAGAATATATGTATTATAAAAAATATGTTTTTCTAGATTTGGCATGCATTCAAAATAATTTATACTAATATCAATTTTGTAAAAGAATCAAGAGGTGCCCTACACAAACTTTTTAAATATATAAGTTAAAAAAATATATAAAAATTTTGCATTATAGTATAATTTCTAGATTTGAAACTTCATTTTAACTTTATATAAATAATAAAATTTTATAGTTATTTAACTTTTCTATTTTATTCAAATATGAAATATGTTACACAATTTTTTATATGGCAAAAGATCATATAATTATTTTTTATGTTAGCCATTTATTCCAATCCATTTTTAACCAAATCGTATGCCAGGGATTTATGCCAAGGCTTTTTTTCTCAATTTATACTAGTCATTTTCTGGTACAATTGTAATGAAATAGACATGGTCTAATTCTTAAAGAACAAAAATTTTTATTATCTTTTAAAGTGTAATCTAGAGATTTTCTAAGTATGAATTTCTTGTGGAATGACCCTGGCATTTGCTCATTATGTTGTTAAGGTAAGACAGGTTAATGTTAAGAAGAATATTTTTATATAATATAAATGGCAACAAAAAAGACTAAAAGATTGACAATAAGATAGCATGAAACAAGATCAAAGATAGGACATAATCTTAGACCTCTAAAGGAATTAGCAATATTACTAGCTATCAGAAATGCAAAGTGGCATGATTATAATATAGATTAGCTAACCTCAGGATGTACAACCTAGTATGATATACTTTTTCTACAACCAACAGCTTCTACTACAGCCGTGGCACACCAGAGTCCATTACCAAAACAACATTTCTAACCTTGATTACATGATCAAACATTTGGCTTTCCTTCCTTGCCAAATACTTGCACAGGGCTATTTTGTACTTATTCAGCATAACTATTCTTACCAGAATTTAGTCAGCAACTGCCACACTTAGCTCAGCTACTCTAGAAGAGGTAGAACTGTTTGGCTCTCTAGATTCACTTCTGGTTCTTTTGTCAGCCAATTAAGAACAAGGAAATGACTTAGCATGATTACTTCTGTATGCACTTTGGACAAGATCAACCCAAGTAGTCTAGAATCAACAACTGCTTCCACTATGCACACAAACTGTTGTCAACTTGTCTAGGGTAAGAAAAGCTTTGCAGACAGTCTTCTTCAAAGTTGACTTCACAACACCAACCAATGGCTCATAGAATTTGCCTATCCATGGTGCTTTTTCTAGGATAAATGACCAGTAGATTCTTTTGGTGGCTAAGAACTCTTGACCTCCTATGATTTGAAAGGGCACAATTTGGGCATCTAGTAGTCACCCTGTAGGATGGAAAGTCTTGAATTTTTCAGGAATTATTGATAGAGTCCTGCAATACGCATAGAAGCAACAAAGACTAAAGAAATGATTGAGTAGTCAAATCTGTGGTCATTTCAAGATAGACCGCTTGGGTGCTCATGCAAGCAAAAAGTAGGATGTAGGCTTTTGGCCATCTTTTTCCCCCATAGTAGAGAAGTGGACCATAGTAGTCTAGGCCAATATGCTAGAATGCTCTTAGCGACTTAACTCTTGACAGGAGCAACTGTGATTGCTAACCAACTTTGTATGGCAAACCCTGACTTACTTGACTTAGCTGCAGGGGGCGTCCAGCGGATGCAGCGGGGAGGCGGAGGAGACCGCCCATTCCGCTAGCCCCTGGCGACCAACGACTTCCGTTGAAGTGGTGTCGCTCAGCGGGACCTGTCGGTCTCGCCTGCAGCGCGGTCCTCCTCACCGACGGTGGGGAAGAAATCAGCTCGTCCGGTGTCCCTGAGGTACCGGGCGAGCAGCGGGATGCTCTCGGGCCTGCAAACGTCGGAGAGAACCGGGTTTGGCCCGAGGTGAGTAAGCCTGGCCCTGGTGAAAACCGGGCAGTGGCAGATAAAATGCTCGGCGTTTTCACTGCCTGAGCGACAGAAGGGGCACCGCTCCTCGGGTACTTGGCCCTGAAGGAAGCGGTGGCGAGAGAAGCAGCCATGCCCGGAGAGGGCCATGCTAACTGCTCTGAGGTCTCTGCGGTTGAGCCTGAGGAGGGCTCTACGCAGGAGAGGAGAGGGACAGGGGACGGCAGCACGGGATTGCCTACAATTCCGGGTGTCGTGCCACCTGCGGAGATGCTCGGAGTCAGCCCAGCGCTTAACGCGGGAATTGATCACCGAGGCGGGGATGGGGGCACCCGGGCCCGGCCCCAATAGCGCGCCGGCGGAGCCAGCCTTGGCCAGCAGGTCAGCGCGCTCGTTGCCGAGGAAGCCGGCGTGGCCCGGGATCCATCTGAGCTCCACCTGGTTGCCTAGCGCAAGCCCGTTGAGCTGGGTGTTGCAGTCCAGGACGGACCTGGAGCTGGCGGTGCTGCGGCAGAGGGCCCGAAGGGCTGCTTGGCTGTCAGAGTGAAAAATAAATTTCCGGCCGCTAAGCTGCCTTCGGCGCAGCTCTGCCGCGCAGGAGCTGATGGCAAGCACCTCGCTCTGAAAAACACTGGAGTTGAGCCCAGTGTGCTGGGAGTAGTTCCACACCACTTCTCCCTTGAAGAAGACGCAAGCTCCGAAGCCTGAAAGACCATGCCTCATAGAGCCGTCAGTGTAACAGTGGACTTCAGAGTCGCTCCAGCTGTCACTCGCCTCGTGTCGAGGCTGAATGGTGACCTTATACCTTTGGCTCAGGAGAAGGGTGGCTGGGATCGAGTCCGTGAGGATGTTGAGCCCGCCACACTCCTCGAGAGCCTTGAGGCAGAGGTCAGAGTGCGGGATAAGCGACCGCTTCTTAAAGGCCCGCACTTTCTTGAAGGCCACCCCAGCATCCAGAAGACGCCGGGTGCTCTTCGCCGCCTCTCCTTTGATATAAATATCCAAAGGAGGGGCACAGAGGAAGGCATTCATGCCTTCAAAAGGAGTAGAGGGTGGAGCGCCCATAGTCATGCGGCAGGCTCTGCCCTGGATTTTGTAGAGAGCGTCGAGGTTGCTCTTGACGCTCAGGCCGCTAGCCCACACGAGGCTGGCGTAACTGATCGAGGGGCGGATGATGGCAGTGTAAATCCACCACAGCTTCCTGGGGGTGAGCCCCCAGGTGGTGCCCACGGCGCGCCTGATCTGAGCCAGTACAGCCAGGGCTTTTTTGGCTTTAGTTTGAATGTGCGGAGTCCAGTTAAGCCTGTGGTCCAGAGTGAGGCCCAGGCAGCGGACCTGCTTCTCCATGGAAATGTTCTTTCCATAGAGGGTGAGGGGCTTAATGGTCCAGAGCAGTTTGTTGGTAAACATGACTGCTGTGGTTTTCGACTCTGAGAGTCTAAGGCCACATTGGTCTGCCCAACGCTCCGCTCGTCCCAGAAAGCCCTGCAGAAGGTCTCTGATGGTATCAACCGAGGGGCCCGCGCATATCGCGGTCACATCATCGGCATAGCCCACCTTGAGAATGGGGTCGTGGAGATCACTGCAAAGCAACTCATCCATGACCATGTTCCAGAGAACGGGGGTGAGAACGCCGCCCTGGGGGCCCCCTTTCAGGACAGGCACCGAAAGAGAGCTGCCGCTCAGGTGGGCCACAACAGTGCGGTTTCGGATCATGAACATGATCCACCGGACAAGGTGAGGGTGCGTGGCCCTGGATTCCAGGGCTCTGCAAAAGGCCTCGAAGATGACGTTGTCGAAGGCCCCCTCAATGTCCAGGAAAAGCGAGAGGGCAAAGCCGCTGCCAAGAACGGCCCTCTCCAGGAAGTCAACAATGACATGGAGAGCACTCTCGGTTGACCTGCCCGCGCGGAAGGCGTGCTGGTTCTGCGAGAGTGGGAAGCGCTTCAGCTCGACCGAAAGTAGGCGCCAAAGCACCAGTCTCTCGAGGAGCTTGAGGCAGAAAGAAGTGAGGCTGATAGGCCTGAAGGCCTTCACCGATTGGTAGTCGCTCTTTCCAGGCTTGGGGATAAAGACCACCCGGGCCTCTCTCCACGCAACTGGTACATAGCCCAGCTCCACACAAGCTCGAGGAGACGACAGAGCAGGTCCAGGAAGCGGTGGTTTTTCACCGCCTCGTGCAAGAACGCTGGGTAGATGCCGTCGGGCCCAGGCGCCTTGAACGGGTTAAAGGACCTTGCCGCTCTAATAATGCGGTCTTTGGTGATCATAGACTTTGCTAGGCCTTGCCCTCCCACTGTGTGGTCGGGCGGGCCCTGCTGAGTCGGAGATTTAGGGAAAAAACTGTTGAGCATGAGCTCTAGAGTCTCTTCCGAACTCTCTGTGACCGAGCCGTCAGGTCTCTTCACAACAGAGAGTTTAGAAAAACGGTCATTAGTGAGTGCCTTAACCACGCGGGCTACGGGGCGAGAGCCCTCAAGCCCTTCGCAATATTGGCGCCACTTGGCCGTCTTGGCCCTTCTGACTTGGCCCTTAAACTCGTGGATCGCACGGGTATAGGCCTCTTTGTCAGATGGGTCTTTGGTTTTGAGCGCTCGCCTTTTTAGGGTCCTGGCTCGGCGCCGAAGGGCCCCGAGCTCTGGGTTCCACCAGGGAGCAGATTTCTTGCCTTTATAGGCCTTTAGGGGGCAGGCTGCTTCAAAGGCAGTGGTGATCGCCCCGCCCAGGGAGGAGGCGAGATCGTCCACCACCTGGCAGTCAGAGAGGTCACTGGGGGGGTCAAGATCCCGAAGGCCGCGGCTCAGCTTCGAGCCAAAGGCGGCCCAATCGGTGTTCCTGACGTTCCGACTCCAAGTGACCTTAGGCTTTTGCTTGGTCGGCCCAATGCAAAAGCGGATAAAGCGGTGGTCCGAGAGCGAGTCCTCGTCCCACACTCGCCAGCCCGTAACTGCGGAAAGCAGTCCGGGTGAGGCGATGGTGGTGTCGATGACTTCGGCCCACCGCCCATTATTGAACGTTGGTGCATTGCCCACGTTACAGAAGTTGAGGTTAGTGCTGCTGACATAGGCCAGCAGCTCCTCGCCTCTGCTATTGATGTTCTTGCTGCCCCAATGCAGGTGGTGTGCGTTCACATCCCCTGCAATGAGCAGCTCGAACCGATGGGACGCAGCATAGTCAGTAAGGTTGACTAACGCGTCGCAGACAACTGGGGCATCGCCCGGGAAATAGGCAGAAGCTACCAGCACAGGTTTATTGGGAATGAGGTTATTGATTTGAACAACACAGATGTCCCCAGTCGAGAGATCAGGTCTCATCCATGCCTCAAAAGCTTTTGCAGCAAAGACCAGAGATCTTGGGCGAGGCTGAGAGCCCGCCATGCAAAAACAGTGGTAGCCAGATGGCACATTATTTGGCTTACCTTTAGTCATCCAGGGCTCCTGTACGAAGACCAGGCCCGGAAGCTGTTGCTCTGCCGTGCGCATCAGGTTGACCGACGCCGCCACGCAGTGCTGGGTGTTGATCTGCAGACACCAGGTAGTCGCTGGCATCATTGCAGATCGGATGTTGCAGCCGCCAGGAGTTCCTCCTCCTCCTCGGCGCTCACCGGCTTCGGGTCGGGGTCGCCGGTGTCCATGGGCTCTTCTTCAGCAAAAGGCCCCGATTGGCCGGAAGGCAGTAGGCAGCGTTCGCCGCCCTTTGCCCACCATCCATGGGGTCCTCCGCCTCAGATTGGCCCAATGCCCTGGAGCAGCCAGCCGCCTGGGCAGGCGGGTCCGTCTCCAGTCGGCCCTGCCCCGAGGGGTTGGGCCCAGCTGGGACGTCCCCACCCTCCCTGGACGAACTGGTGCGCCTAGGCGTCCCGGCGACCTCTCGCCTCAGCTGGGAGATTTTGGCGGTACGGACTGCCTCAGCTGCACGCTGGTACAGGCCGCGCCGCTTGGTGCTGCGCGCCGGGCGTCGGTCGCCTCCGCCCTCAGCAGCGCGCTCAGCTTTGCCCGCGCGGCCGTGCTGCCGGGCAGGGCGGTTTGCTTTGGCAGTCTGAGCAGAGGCTTGCGCCTCGGCCCCGGCCGCCTCCGCATCCCGCCCGCCCTGCTCACTGCCACGGGGAGGGTCGGCCTCGTAGGAGCGGATGCGCAGCTTCCAAAGGCCGACGTTGATGAAGCTGCCGTGTGGATAACGCCTCATCCAGGCGTCCGACAGCCCCAGGATGGCTGTGAAGCCAGTGCCGTCGGTGCGCTTAAGGGTGTCATGCACCACTAGGCCCGCGGCGGGAAGCTCCCGGTTGACTGCTAACAGTCCTTTCCGGAGCTCGTCAGCAGAGGTAACAACGCTCCTGGCCGGGACCCAGATTCGATGCCTCTTGGTCCGGGGGCGCTCGTCCGCTCTGCAGAAGGCTAGGTTGAGGTCCCAGCTCTGCTCGGGCAGCAGCTCAAGGAGCCGCCGACCCGAGTCAGCATCACTGGGCCAAATGAGAAGGCACGAGTCCCTCGTCGCATTCGAATGAATGTTCAGAGGCGTGCCCTTCAGAGTTTGCTTCCACAGGAGGCCATCAACGGCACTTCTCACCTGCTTCAGCTGATCGGGAGACAGGCGCGCGTCCTTTCCCAGGATGACAACCGCCGGTTGCCTCTTTGCCGCATCAGCGTAGGAGGCCCGGGGGTCAGTGGAGCTTTCTTCAGGTGGGCTGTCCACCCTCCCGGCTGCATCGGCCTCCCTATCCTGGGCAGGGGCTTCCGTGGGCTCGAGGCCCTCTTCCGCCACCGCCCCAGACTGGGAAGCTTCCGCTGCCGCGGGCCGTTGGCCCCTGGCACCGGTTTGGCTTCCGCCCTCCTTGGCCCGCCTCGCCTTGTTAAGTCGACGGCGGGCAGCTCCAGAGGTGGTGCTGCGTTTCTTAGCAGCTGGAGTAGCAGGTGTCTTCTCGGAGGCACCGCTCAGAGTTGGCTCCACGGGTCTCGCCGAGGCGTCCCCGATGGTAGCAGGTGGTATGGCCGAGGAGTCCACGGCCCCAGCCGAGGCCGGAGGCACTGTGTCATCCACAGCCGGTTTGTTACTTCGGTTAGAAGCCATTGGCTGGAAGTAAAAAGGTGGGACTTCCTGCAGAACACAGGCAAAGAGCCGCAAGGCCGCAACCCCAAACCAAGCGGCAGGCCCCAAAAAGCAAAATACCACCCTGCGGGGGACCCAAAAGCGCAAGGGGAACCGTTAGCGACCAGACTACTCCCTGGCCAAGCGTCCATCAGCACGGAGTTACACTGGGACATTAGAGGGTGCGTTTATGGTCACACCAGGACCCGGCGCCAACGAATCAGCTCGGCAGCGCCCAAGGGGGCCTGCCTTAACACCCACGGGACGAGTACCCTTCGAAGTGCGCCTTGCAAGGTGAAAATCAGGAGACAGAGTCTCTAGAGCTATCAGCCCGCCAGGGGAGGCAGGTGTGAGCATCGCTGGCTGGGATAAAGGCCATACCAGTCTCATACTGCACAGATAGTTCACCACGCCATTACGTGCAGGACCCGGGGTCCTGGGGGCAACAGCCCCAGCATGGCAAACCCTGGATCTAAAGTGATATGGCAAAGTGGAAGACCCATGCTGACACTCGGAGAAGCCTCTACATAAGTGCTGAATTTCTTCAAGTGTATCACTTTGTCTATCCAAATATAAGGTTCCAGAGGGCCACTGGCTTCTACAGTTACACAATGAATAGAGCTGTCATCCAAGCTAGACTTGTCAAAAAATCTGACTAAACCGGTCATATTGAAGAGTCAGACCACAGCCAAGTAGGTCTACAAAACCTGCAGGAGCGGCTGTTGAGCAATTCCAGAGTGATGGCACAAGTTGCAATGCCAGCAGGATTTTCTTTTCCAGGGCAATGCCTCCAACCGTCCAGTGGAACTGCTGACCAGATGATGATAAACACAATGCAGTTCTAGATGAACACCTTTCAAGTCTTGTGTTCTGACTTTATCCACCACAATGCATCCATGCTGTCACTCTAGCAGATTATGGCAGTGTCAGGAAATTCTTTGCAAACCTCAATGATCATGTGAGCCAGTTCTTTGACTGGCTCAGAGGGTAAGAGGTACGTACATGGCTACATCAAGGGTGCGGAGTTGGTTGGTTTCTCGAGAGGCCCATCAGTCGAAAACACTTTCTTTTCTTTTCTGCGGGTCGATCTCGACAGAGTGTCAATAGAAATCTGAATATCCAAATCAGTCACCAGAACTAAGCTGAATGCAAGAAACTGGCCTCGGGAAACAGCCCAAGTACTCTCCATCCCTGACGACAATAGAAATTGCGCTCTTTCGGCTGCGAGTCCAATTCTGCACACAAAAGTGCCATCAACTTGTAACATACTGAACCTGTACAGTCAACAGAACTAGCTTCTCAATATGTTACATCGTCGAATGCAAAACTTGGCAAACAAAAAAATCCTGCCAGAAGTAAAGCATAGAGTTCAACCTGCGCCATGGTAAACTTGCTGTCCGATTTTCGAGTCACAAGGCGTGGAAAATCAAAACAGAGCACAAAAGCCAAGTTGCAGTATTTACTGTAGATGGATCTCGCGAAACACCTTTTGCCCATTCCATTTGGTGCATTAATGACGCAGATTTAAATAGATGTAGTTTCACAAGATGATCCAGCAATAGACAAGGTTCTTTCAATATAGTCATCTGAACAGCCGACTCTTCTCTAGCCTTGAGTAACTGCTTTGAGCTGCTCGGCAGACTCTTCTCTAGCCTTGAGTAACTGCTTTGAGCTGCTCGGCAGACTCTTCTCTAGCCTTGAGTAACTGCTTTGAGCTGCTCGGCAGACTCTTCTCTAGCCTTGAGTAACTGCTTTGAGCTGCTCGGCAGACTCTTCTCTAGCCTTGAGCAACTGCTTGTAGCTGCTCGGCAGACTCTTCTCTAGCCTTGAGCAGCTGTGCCTGTCTCCATTTGGGCGCCATGTAGTTGAATTAGAGTCAATTTAGGGTTGATCTTTACCGTCGCTGTGCTGTTGTAGCGGCTGTGAAATGAAAAAGGTAGAGCTAGCAAAATCACTCCAAGCTAGAAACAAAATCACACTGAAAGTGATATGAGCGTAGTGGAGAAAATAAATGAGCGTAGGCAAGATTAAAATAAATAGCACTTTCTGCCACACATGTTCAGTGGGCTTTAATAGAATGAATTAGCATGGATTGGTGCTTTTCTTTCAATTAATTGCCAGTTGTATTCTGCTTTGTGCTAATAGTTTACTCAATACTGAAATAGAAAAACAATTCTCAGCCAGTTGCTAATCTCTCTTTTCTTCATGCGGCCAGCCAATCAGAAGCAGCCAGGCTTTGGCCTCGAGCCCCCGCTCCCTTCTCCCCTTTCCATGGCCCTCTTAATCCAGCTTTCCAAATCCCCATAGCAAAGTTCTGCTAGAACTGCTTCCTCTTCGTCTGCCCAGACCTCGCCAGCTGGTCAGTAGATATGGGATCGAAATCCTCAAAGCTGAGTCCAGAGCAGCTGCACGACCTCGTGGAGCAGACGCAGTTCACCGAGGAGGAGCTGCAGGACTGGTACCGGCGGCTTCATCAAAGACTGCCCGAATGGCGAGCTGAGCAGGCCCGAGTTCCAGAAGATCTACGCCAACTTCTTTCCCTATGGAGACGCCTCCAAGTTTGCTGACCACGTGTTCCGCACCTTCGACCGGGACGGCAACGACCGCATCGACTTCCGCGAGTTCATCTGCGCTCTCAGCGTCACCTCCAGGGGCCGTCTGGAGCAGAAACTGTCCTGGGCCTTCTCCATGTACGACCTGGATGGAGACGGCTTCATCAGCAGGGAGGAGATGCTGGAGATTGTGAGGGTGAGTCGCTGCAGGATACTGGATATTATGTGAAGGGTGAGTGCTCTAGGGTGCTGGAGATTGTGCGGAGGGTGCTGGAGATTGTGCAGAGGGTGCTGGAAATTTGCAGAGGGTGCTGGAAATTGTGCAGAGGGTGCTGGAGATTGTGCAGAGGGTGCTGAAGATTGTGCAGGAGTACATAATAAACTTATTTATCTAGAGCATGGGTAGACTTACTGACTGAAGAAATTCCACACAATAATATTATCGTGCGCTCCGCTCATTTTATTGATTTCGCCAATCAAAGGGACAATGGAGCGGGGCGCCTATGAGCTGCAATTGCAGAGTTTTCAGGTGCGGAATCAGTGCAGTTGCTGGCCTGTGCTAGCATTGCTTGTCACAGCTGGTTGTCTGGGCCGGCTGTTATTCTGTTTTCCAACTCCCGGGATTAATGGAGTCACCCGGCAAGGGAACCGGGGGCGGTCTCGGCGGAACCCAGAGCGAGCGGGCGCTGGGTGCCGGTACGGCCGGGGCAAAATGCGAAGACACAGGGGAAATCTCTGCGGAAATCGATAATTCTCTCCCAGGAGGCAAATACAGGACCTCTTGAACCCTTATTGATCCGGCAGGTTCCGCGGTACTCAGCGCCTCATTACAGGTCCGACACAGGCATTTTGAGTGGCATTGCGTTTTGTTTTAACGTTCCAGCAGCAGGACATGACTTCTGCCCATCCTGGGCGGATACTGTATGCAGGCACGCACTCGTACACATGCTCGTCGCTCATTCAGGGTGTACAGCGGCCCCGACTTTCTAATTGTCAGGCATTTACACCCTGTGTCTTGGAGTTAACCCTCATGGCTGTGAATTTCACGACAACCCCAGGGCCACCTCCCGAACGAAACATCCTTGCCGCACCACTTAATCATGGCACTACGAATGACGCCAATCTTGTGTGATCCGTGCTCATGTCTGCCGTTGCTGAGCCACCAACCAGATTGCATTACGATCGAGTCAATCCAACTTGCATTTATGTTTTTTTTTGAAATAAAAATTCTGATGAGGCATAAAAATTTAGATAGCAAAATGGGCATTCATATGCCCAAAAGACAGTAGAGTAAACGCATTTTGCAAGAAAAAATTAATGACGAGGCATAGAAATTTAGATAGCCATGCGCATTCATATGCCCGAAAGACAGTAGAGTAAACGCATTTTGCAAGAAAAAACTGCAACTGGACAGTCACCGCCGCCGCCCGCAGGCCATCTACAGCATGGTTGGCATGGTGATGCGCATGCCGGAGGACGAGGCGACCCCAGAGAAGCGGACGGATAAAATATTTCGCCAAATGGACAAAGACTTGGACGGCCGGCTGTCGATGGAGGAATTTATCGAGGGCGCCAAGTCGGATCCGAGCATTGTGAGGCTGCTGCAGTTCGATCCGAACCAGCGCTGACTTGGCGGTTGCTGGGGGAAGGGGGTTCGGCGTGTAAAAATTAGTTTTATCAATTTCTGCTGGTGTCAGTCTTGATTGGTTCTCTGCTAATAAACTCCTCCCTCTTAATTCCATTTTTTATGCCGTTTATATTTTGCAATCAAACCCCCCGATCGCCTACTTACGTGCTTACTATTCAGTAGTGTAATGCAGTCTACTGTGCAATCGATAAAAAATGTGCAAAGTGTCTCTGATTGGCTGTCGTGGCTTCCGTCAAGTCCGTACGCTTTTTTTGTGTGCCGCCGTTCAAGCAAGCCAATCAGATTAATGCTCAGCAGCTCAGATACTTTCCTGCAGTTATTATGCACTTTTTATTTTCCCACTTGTATTATTCGGTATCACGGATTGCAAATTCCATGCCTGCTGGTTGATTATTCTTTACCAATAGAATCTGAACGCAAGCCATCTGATTTTGTGTGTCCGCCTGCTGTCTTCTGTGTTGTTGACTTTGATGCCAGTCTCCGCTTTTGTGACCCCGCTTAGTGGCCGCCTCCCCTTGTCTGTGTCCTGTGTGTGTCCATCTGTGGCAGCACATTTGCGCCCTTTTCTGTTGTGCAGTCTTTGTCTACAATTGTTGCATTTCCTTGGTTATCGCTGCCCGCATGTGGGACCACTCTGATCTTCTCTCCCTTGAATCTCCCTGCCCTGATCCTCCCTCTCCTGATCCTCCCCTGATCCTCCCCTGATCCTGCTCTGATCCTCTCCTGATCGTCTCCTGATCCTGCTCTGATCCTCTCCTGATCCTCCCCTGATCCTCCCCTGATCCTCCCCTGATCCTGCTCTGATCCTCCCCTGATCCTGCTCTGATCCTCTCCTGATCCTCCCCTGATTCTCCCTCTCCTGATCCTCTCCTGATCCTCCCCTGATCCTCTCCTGATTCTGCTCTAATCCTCTCCTGATCCTCTCCTGATCCTGCTCTGATCCTCTCCTGATCCTCTCCTGATCCTCCCCTGATCCTCCCCTGATCCTGCTCTGATCCTCTCCTGATCGTCTCCTGATCCTCCCCTGATCCTCCCCTGATCCTCCCCTGATCCTGCTCTGATCCTCTCCTGATCCTCCCCTGATTCTCCCTCTCCTGATCCTCTCCTGATCCTCTCCTGATCCTCCCCTGATCCTCCCCTGATCCTGCTCTGATCCTCTCCTGATCGTCTCCTGATCCTCCCCTGATCCTCTCCTGATCCTGCTCTGATCCTCTCCTGATCCTGCTCTGATCCTCTCCTGATCCCCCCTGATCCTTCCCTGATCCTGCTCTGATCCTCTCCTGATCCTCCCCTGATCCTCCCTCTCCTGATCCTCTCCTGATCCTCTCCTGATCCTGCTCTGATCCTCTCCTGATCCTCCCCTGATCCTTCCCTGATCCTGCTCTAATCCTCTCCTGATCCTCTCCTGATCCTGCTCTTGCGGTAGAGAAGCACTCTTAACAGATAATAGTAAGACAAAACTCAATATTGTTTGCGACGCGTTTCGGCTGAAACTGGCCATCTTCAGGCACTATCGTTAATAGGTTGAAATAAATTCTGTTCGATAGTGCCTGAAGATGGCTGGTTTTGGCCGAAACGCGTCGCAAGTAGTATTGAGTTTTGTCTTACTATGATCCTGCTCTGATCCTGCTCTGATCCTCCCCTGATCCTCTCCTGATCCTGCTCTAATCCTCTCCTGATCCTCTCCTGATCCTGCTCTGATCCTCTCCTGATCCTCTCCTGATCCTGCTCTGATCCTCTCCTGATCCTCTCCTGATCCTCCCCTGATTCTCCCTCTCTTGATCCTCTCCTGATCCTGCTCTGATCCTCTCCTGATCCTCCCCTGATTCTCCCTCTCTTGATCCTCTCCTGATCCTGCTCTGATCCTCTCCTGATCCTCCCCTGATCCTCCCCTGATCCTCCCTCTCCTGATCCTCTCCTGATCCTCCCCTTATTCTCCCCTGATCCCTCCTGATCCTCCTCTGATCCTCCCTGATCCTCCCCTTATCCCTCCTGATCCTCCCCTGATCCTCTCCTGATTCTCCCCTGATCCTCCCCTGATTCTCCCCTGATCCTCCCCTGATCCTCCCCTGATCCCTCCTGATCCTCCCCTGATCCTCTCCTGATTCTCCCCTGATCCTCCCCTGATCCTCCCCTGATCCTCCCCTGATCCTCCCCTGATCCCTCCTTATCCTCCCCTGATCCCTCCTTATCCTCCCCTGATCCCTCCTTATCCTCCCCTGATCCCTCCTTATCCTCCCCTGACCCCTCCTTATCCTCCCCTGACCCTCCTCCCTCCCTAATCGCCTTCTCGTCCTCCCTCCCCTCATTCTCCCTTTGATCCTCCCCTGATCCTCTCCTCATCTCTCCCGAGCCTCCTCATCCCGTGATGATTCTCATTCCCTGAACTCTCTGATGTCCTGATCTCCCCTACTCCTTGAGTGTTTATCTTTTTTCCAGTTGTGCTGTCTGCTGTCGCTTTATAATTATTTTGATGAAATATTTATGAAAAATGCAATGCTGTTTCAGAATCGAAACTTGCAGCTGCTCTTTCCTTGGTGTCTCGTGTGAGCTTAGTTTTTTAAACCCTGTGTTAAAATTTAATTATACAAATTGTGCAGAATTGTGCTGTTTTATTGCGATTACCGTGCCAGAATGGCCTGAACATGGCCTATGAGTAGTCAGTCCTGTCTGCGTTACTTTACTTTCCTCATTTTTAATGCACATTTTTTAGAATTTGGAGCCTCAAATTATGTGCATCTTATTTGCATAATTTTTTATACCGAGAATTTGCACTCTCCGCTGTGACCCATCTAGCTGACCAGCTGCCGCTGCCCATGAGTGCCTTTGCTATCGATTCTTCATTCGATTAGATCAATTTTCGTATATCTGATTAGTCTCCCACTATTTTCGAGTTGAATTAATACAAGCAAGCAAAGCAATACATGTACAATCAAGAACGCAGCCTACAACAGTTGTCATATGAGTATCGATCGGTTGGATCAAAATCGGAGAGAATCTTGCTACGAGCGTACGAGTACATGCCGTATAATTTGATTTAACGATCGATTTAAAAAGAAAATCTACTGTGACGCAGCTATTGAATTCTAACTATTATTTTTTAGAAAAATTCTAACTTAGGAACAAAATCTCGGTTTCCGAATCTAGGATTTGTGAATTAAAGTGAAATTTTGCGAGTTTTTTAACACTCAGTCACGTTACACAACGAAATACCAAGAACAATTAACAAGATGGTCGAAAAATTATCGAGACTCAAAGATCTATTTTAAGATAAGATCTATGGTGAGATCTAAGTTTAGAATGGAGCTGAAGTCGATCGGCTACGCAGGTACGCGCTGGCGGGCAATCGCATAAATTGACACCGAAACAAACTTATTGCCTATTAAAATACAGCTTTTAAAAAAATTCTTTTCTTCTTGTTTCTAGTCTTAAATTGTCTAGATAATCGCGTATTTTTGTTTTAAATTACCAGTTTCTTCCGGACCTTAGTAATGATGGGTGTGTATAAAAGCTGGCACTGGCACATTGGACACATTGGACACCCCTTTTTATAACAAAATTAGATATGAAAATGCAAAATAAACTTGCAGAGCTACTTTTAAAAAATTAAAAAAAAATGATAATAATAGAAATGACATCCTTGCTTTTGTGATAAATGATTTGTTAAATATTCTTTGTATTATCGTTTTTTGTACATGTTTAATTTGGCATTCGATTTTTTAAAATAATCGCACATGCAAAAACTGTACAGCTTGCAATGCTATTACTCTGTGATTTTACTACCCGAAGGTTCTGTACTACAGGCGTACCGATTTAATGCTAAATATGCCTGATATATGAAATGATCAAACTAATAGTCAGAACTCAATTCTCCATAAAATGATGAAGCATTCTGCTCTTATCAAAAAACCACAACTTATTTTGTTAGGATTACTTCATGAAGAACGAACTTTGGATATTCCAAATTGCAAGTATTTCTATAATAAAATAGTTAATACATTGGCAGATTATTTGATGAAAAAATTGCACCCAAAAAGTTTTTTTTACTTTGAAAGATGATGAAAATATTAATAATTTCCAAGCTTCTTCTTTTATTAGTTCAATTACTTTTTGTATGATTTCAACCAACAAAAAAGGAATAGCTACTCAGTGAAAGTTCAAATTACAGTCTCTTCTTTATATACAATCCTTTTAAGAAAACCTTTATTATTATGAATAATTTGCCAAGTCATGATATTTAAGAAATTGTGCTAATCATTTAAATTATGAGTTAAAAAATGCAAGCATATAAGTAAAAAATCTACCCTACAGACCAAGAAGTCTTTTTACTGAAAAGTTATATGTGACGCTTTGAATAAACAACATATAAACCATCTTCACATAACATTAATTGTCATTTATTTCAGACCTAAATCCTTTAGCACATTAAATATTCTGCACGTATGTTGCAGGGTATACTTCCTTCTTCTAAAATCCTACAAATGACACAAAGTTTTAATAGGCAAATTTATTAGTATTGTTTATATTAATATTTCTATGTTTATGAGAAGTTTTCCAATAAGAACAAGTTCCCAATCATTAAAACACGATTTTTTAATTCTAATGTCTAAAATTATGGTGTTCTAAGGGACCAAGTGATAGGTTTTAAGCTACTATTAGCACCTGCATGATTTATGTATTTAATACCTACACATTCCTTAATATCTATAGTTCGCCTAATTGCCTAATTGCTAACCCTAATTCTAGCCTTCTTGGCTTACAAGTTTGAGTCTTCACAGCATATTATTCAATTCAAGCCCTACTAATTTTATTAGCCTCTCTTAATTTTATAAAATAATAATTTTCTTTAGTGTAACTGCTCCAAAAATTTCAACTTTAATTTAAGTGGTGTGCCGAAACACCACTTGCACCATTACAGCCCTGTCTATAATTTTTTTGTGCTAATTGGTTGACCACTTTCAATAATTTTCTTGGGTCAAGAGTGTGATATCTGCATATCGCAGCATGAATTTTTTAAAGAATCCCTAATTTTATACAAGGAATCATATATATTTATAGAAAGTTAGCTCTTAGAGTAGAGATAAAGTACATAAGACTATTAAAAGCAACTTTTCATACAATTGCTTATGGTAATGATTTCTATTGTTATAAAGTTACAAATAAATAAAAAGTTACATTGCATTTAAACTGTACTTTATGAGTTGTAAGCCTTTCAACTCAGAGTGCACTTCAATTGCTTTAATATACATTGCTAGATGTTATTTAGCATTTCTTTGTTATTTATCATTTAACTCATTGCATTGTTTAATTGCTAATTTCATTTGCTCGGCTGCAATATTTATTACTTTTTATTAATGCCAATGTTTGTAATACTTTTTCTCCCCATTTTTAGTGTTTGTGGTATTCTTTTGTCAAATTTTAATTTTCCGCTGTATCTATCTTTACAAAAAATTGTACCTGTAAACTTATGGTTTTTTGCTTACAATGGTACTGTACTAAATTATATTTATTTCCTTGTTAGATTCTCTAAATTGAAAAAGTAATGCACTGCTTTATTATCATGCATATTGAATATTAAGGATAGTTAGTATTCCTTCCTTGAAAAAGATTCTAGAGTTGGATTCTATTTGATAAGAGAATAAATAATTTATTGAGTTTAAATGTTTTTAAAACATTAATTAATTGCATTTTGATGGAAATCACAACTTAAAAAATTATTCGTTTTTTTATTTAAGACACGGGGGATTTTAAAAATCCATATTAACAGCAAATCAAACATTAACATTATGGGAGAGAGAGAGAGAGAAGGATTAGATTCACTTTCACCATTGCTGTTGATTTATGGAAAGGCAGTAAACAAGCCAGAGCAGCTGCAAATAGTCAAATATGCCATGTCCGGCAATAAAATTCTGCAACTAGTCTGCTGCTCACTTTTTCCAACGTTTATTGAGGACAAGAAATGGCATTTAATGTTTCTATGTTTTCTGTAAGTGCACCAACTAGGTAAATGAAAATGACGTACCGAAAGTAGTTCGACAATAAAGCAAGATAAGAAATGAATTTAAATGTAGAATAAAACTTGTTGATACTACCAATCTCATGGTTGTTAGAAGTATATGAAAAAGTGCAATTATAAATAAATATTTACATTTTTATTCGAAAGCCAAAGTATATTTATTCAAGCAAAACAACGATCAAAACTCGATTTTTGTTAACATAAGGGGTGTCCAATGTGCCAATGGTGCCCTGCTTTTATACAGACCCAGTAATGATCAAATCTAATCTTATCTAAAATTAGCTATAAGCACTGTCGGTTTCGGTTTCGCTGATTGGCTGGCTATGCTACTAAGAGACGACGACAGGCCTTAAATGGGAGTATAGAATGAGCTATCGTGACTCAATCATTTTCTATGCGCAGAGTTTGAACTCTAGACGCAGTTGCGGCTTTAAGTGCGTCTGGTCACTGTGACTGATCTGATGTCACAATCGATAATGTTCGATCCATAATTGTGTACTACCGTTAGTTTTTTACTTTTTTAGTTCATCTATTAATGCTAGTTAAGTTAGCTGTACGAGCGTAGTTATAATCATATTTATTCCTATCTGTAATATATAGCGTCGTTAGTTCTATGCCTAGATAAGAGGCCTAGACCTAATTGGATCATGGTATATTACAGTTGTACGCGCATAGTATTTTTACCAAGTGCCAAGTGGTCGAAAACAACTATCCCCTTTCGGAATTTGGTTTTGTAGTCATTCAAAACTAATAGTCTAATATAATAATATAATTTTTATTAAGAATATATTATAGGCCTATTATTAATTGAAACTTAAAATAATGGCCTATGCTATAATTTATAAACTATTCAAGCATTGATTTAGAAAATTTAAGATAGGCAACCTACATGTACTATTATTATTATTATAGTCAGAGCCTAGGCTACTATACTATAGTATAGGCAAGGATCCAGAAAATATTGAATAGAGCCAAAGCCAGACAGAGGGATGCAGAATAGGCCTATTACTAGGGTAAAGGTAAGGTTAGGGTATATTTGTTTTTTATTCTAATTTATTTGATAATATATTACTTGGGCTAGGCCTATACTATCCAGTATACTGGCTATATTAATATAAAAAGATAAAAAACTTTAATTCAAAGAAAAAAGTAAGGCCCTACCCACTACCCTTTGTCTAAATCTACTACTAGAGTTCTACTATAGCTGTGGCCTGTGGATATGGCTATAGAAAGTTAGGCCCTACAGATGGGCCTACAAAGCTTTTTTGGCAAAACAAAATTATTTATAAATATAGGCCTCTAGTTTGCTAGTTATAGTGTAGGCAGCTTGGTGGGTATTAGAAGTCTACATTTTGTCAACTAGGCCTATACTTGCCTTTTTATAGTATTTTTATAGTAACCTAAAATTATTGCTTACCTAGGGTTGTTATAGGCATAGTTTGTTATTATTGCTATAGGTAATGAATTGAAGGAACATATATTTTCTATATTTAGGATTACATCTATTTAATATTACTCAACTAAAACTTAAAGACCATTAGACCTATTGACTATTGATTTGTTTAATGGAGATAGGCTAGTAAGAATAAATTAATATTATTAGTTTTAATGTAAGGAGATTTTTTAAATTCCTAGAAGTTTTCTGTCATAAGGAGAGTCCATGTACCAAACCATAGCCTTAGCCATAAGCAAAACTATGGCTTATTCCAATTTTCTATTCCATAGCTGTAGGAACCCCAATATTACTATATTCTTACGAGGCCAACTCCTCCGTTGGCGGAGTAAGGGGAAGAACTCCTATCGCCAGAATTTCATTTTCTGAAATCCATCAGCTGAATCCAATGACACGAATCCCATCGTCCAAATCCTCTCCAAATCCTCTATTAACCCCCCAAAAATCATGTTGTTTTACCTGTTTGCAAAAATTGACTGCCTGCCATTGTCCAGATTGAGACTCTCATCTGTCCCTCTCTCCTCTTTGCTCTCTCATCTCTAATCTCTCCTATCTCCTCTCTGCTCTCATCTGCTCGTTTATCAATCATTTCTCATCTCATCTCTTATCTCTCATCTCTACTCTCTTATCTCTCCTTTCTGCACTCTCATATCTAGACTCTCTTCTTTCTCCTCACTACTTTCTCCTCTACTTTTTCCTCTCTTCTCTTTTATCTCTTCACTCTCCTTTCCTTTATCTCCTCTCTGCTCTCTCATCTTTCTACTTTCTCCCCTCTCCTCTCTCCCTTATCCTCTCGCTTCTCTCTCCTCTCTCTCCCCTCATCTTTACTCATTTATCTCTTCTCTCTCGTCTTTTGGCTCTACTCCCTCCTGTCTCCTCTTTCTCCTCTCTTACCCCCTCTCCTCTCTCCTCTCAATTCCCCCATCTCTTCTCTCGCCTTTATTCTCTTTTTCTTTTCTCTAATCTGCCCTTTTGATTCTCTCTTTTCATGTTCTCTTTCCTCTAATATTTTATTCACTCTTTCCTTTCTCTTTTCTCTATTCCCTTTCATTTAGCCATTTCATCCTCTCTATGAAACAGATATCATCAAAATCATCTCCGTTAAATGCAATCCAGCGTGTATCATCTCCTTCAAGCTACAATCCATCATTTAAAAAAATATTATCTCTATCAAATTTCAGTCACTCAAGACTATGAAACTGAAGTCTATAAAATATGCTTTTTACTTGTCTGGATATACGTCAAAAAATTAAAAAAAATCCTCCATAAAACCTCAAATATCATAGCATGTTTTCCCTGTTTGCAAAAATTGACTGCCAGGTCCAGACTGAGACTCTCTCCTGTCTCCTCTCTCCTCTTTGCTCCTTTATCTAATCTCTTCTCTCTGCTCTCATCTCCTCTCTCCTCTCTACTCTTACTTTCTTATCAATCACCTCCCATCTCTCATCTCTCCTCTCTGCGCTCTTATCTCTTTTTTCTTATCTCTATTCTCTCATCTTTTCCCTTTGCTCTCTCATTTCTTTTCTCATCTCTCTCCTGAGTCCTCTCTCTCTTCTCTTCTCGCTTCTCTCTCTCCCGTCTTCTCTCCTGTCTTCTCTCAATTCTCTCTTATCTCTCTTCTTCTCTCCCATCTCTCATCTCTACTCGCTTATCTATCGCCTCTCCTCTACCCTGCCCTCTCTCTCTCTCTTCTCTTTTCTCTCTCGTCTCTTCTCTCTGCTCTCATTTCTCATACTCCTATTTTCTCTCTTACCCTCTCCTTTTTCATCTCTCATCTTTCCCCTCTCCTCTCTACCGTCTCCTGTCTCATCTCCTGTCGGCGGCCTCGTCGGCGACCACGCCGGCGGCTTCATCGGCGGCTTCGTCGGCGGCCTCGTCGGCGACCGCGCCGGCGGCTTCATCGGCGGCTTCGTCGGCGGCCTCGTCGGCGACCGCGCCGGCGGCTTCATCGGCGGCTTCGTCGGCGGCCTCGTCGGCGACCGCGCCGGCGGCTTCATCGGCGGCTTCGTCGGCGGCCTCGTCGGCGACCGCGCCGGCGGCTTCATCGGCGGCTTCGTCGGCGGCCTCGTCGGCGACTGCGCCGGCGGTTTCATCGGCGGCGACTGTACCGGCGGCTTCATCGGCGGCCTCGTCAGCTTCGACGGCTTATGAAGAGAACTCTACGGCGCCATCCGCACAGGACTGTGCCTCAATTGAGACTCCGACAAACAGGGAGGTATCCCTCCCCATGACTACGTCTACTGGTGTCCCAGAGACTGTCACCGCCCGGACAAGCGAAGATGCCACAGACTCTGGAACCCGGCGGCCACCAGGAAGAGGCCCCCATCTGCTTCTCCGGATTCCGGGAGCCTCATGCAACCGTCGAAGACTGCCAGAAGCTTACGGGAGAACAAAGTCATCTACCACCACGGAGCCAAGAAGCACTGGAAGCTGAGGTCAAAGCAGAAGCCCACTCTGGTGATCGCTGACCAGAACGTGGAATTCGTGAAGCTGGCCTCGCCAGACCTAGAGGTGCACTGCTTCCCGGGCCTCACGCTGGACTACCTGAAGAACATCAGCAAGGTGGAGAATGCGAGTCCCGACACGGGCCGCGTCATCGTCTGGGCCGGCAACAACGACCTCCACCGTGAGAGCTTCGACTTCTCCATCGCCAAGCTCTGGAAGATGAGCCTGACCAACATCAGGAAGGCTTTCCCCGGCGCGTCAATCTGGGTGGTGCAGACCGTGTGCCCCCCCCCCCCGATGCGCCGGCGCTCCAGAAGAGTAACTGTCGCAAGACGAACCAGCTCCTGAGCAGCTACCGATCTGTCAGCCTGATCTCGCTGGACACCAAGGTCCTGACATTCCGACGGGACCAGATCAGCCTGGAGCGACAGTCTGCTGATGGGGCGTTCGCCGTCACCCTGGAGACGGTGGGCGACCTTCCAAAAAACTGAGCGGGCCGGGGGCGAGCCATGGGCCCCCCCAACTGAGGGTGACGAACCTCTCCAGCCGCGCTCTCGCACCGACTGAACTGCAACTGCTGGAGCGCGGCCAGTCCTTCGTAGTGGCTCCTCGGTGCACCTCGGCGGAGTCACTGGCGTCCGGCGTCCGCGACTTTGGCGAGCGTCTGGCCGTGTCGGCGGCTCGCGGCTTCAAGCGCGAACTGACGGTGAACGACGGTCCGCCGCTTCCCCGCCGCCCAACGGCCAGCATCGATCCGAGCCGCCTCCGGCCCGAAATTCAAGCCGCTCTGGCGGAGCTGGACGACGTCAGGGAGAACATCCGGGACTGCAGGAACGCTCCTAACATCAGTCAGGCGGAGGCGAAGGCACTGCGAGATCTACGGGCAGACAAGTCCATCGTCATCAAGCCGGCCGACAAGGGCAGCCAGCTGGTCATCGTGGACCGGCAGGACTATGTCCGTGAATGCCTGCGTCAGCTGGACGACCCGGCCTTCTACCGGCCTCTGAACGAGCCGATCAACCGCTTCACGGCCCAGAGAATCCGCGCCGTCTTCCAGTCGCTACTGGACCGCAGGCTTATCGACAAACGCCAGTTCACCGCCTTCTGTCCGAAGGAGGAGTTCCGGACGCGACGCTTTTACATCCTGCCAAAGATTCACAAGCCTGCCGAGTCGTGGCCGCTCGGCGACATCCCGCCAGGCCGGCCCATCGTGTCTGACGTGGACAGCGAATCATATGCCAGCGGCCGCTTCATCGACAGCTTCCTGCAGCCGATCGTCATCCAGCTGCCCAGCTTCATCAGGGATACCGATCATTTCCAGGCGGCCATCAGAGACATCACCTGCCCGGCACGGGGCGAGACCTTTCTGTTCACCATGGACGTCGCCAGCCTTTACACCAACATCCCGACCGCGGCCGGACTCGAGTGCGTACAGAGGGCCTTCAGAGAGCACCCGGACGCCCGGCGCCCGGACGCGAGCCTCCTCAGTTTGCTCAAGCTGAACCTGGAGCGCAACGACTTCGAGTTCGATGGCAAATTTTTTCTGCAAGTGAAAGGCACGGCCATGGGAAAATCGTTTGCGCCCAGCTACAGCAACATCTACATGGGCTACTGGGAGCAGCGGGGCCTGGAGCTCAGCCCGCAGAAGCCCGCCCTGTGGCTGCGCTACATCGACGACATCTTCGGCGTCTGGCACGGAACGAGAGACGAGCTGGTCCGCTTCCACGAGCTCCTGGATGGCCTCGACCCGAACATCAGGTTGCAGCTGAGCTACAGCAGCACCGAGGTCAACTTCCTGGACACCACCGTCTTCTGGGACCGCGAGGGTGACGTTAAGCGCCTGGCAACTAAGGTTTTTTTTAGCCGACCGACAGCCGAACGCTCATTCACCGCGACTCTTTCCACCCGAAGCGGACGTTCCAGGGCGTGGTGAAGTCCCAGCTCCTCAGATACGCCCGGCGGTGTTCCCTGATGGCCGATTTCGACGCAGCGTGCACCGGGCTGTTTTCAAGTCTGGTGCAACACCAGGGCTACAATCGGCGGTTCCTGCGCACGATCAAGTACGAGATGCTGACGGAGCTGGGCTTCTACCCGACGAGACGGTGGGAATTCGGCTTTCTGCCGTGCAACCCGACCCGGCTGTGCAGGTGCTGCCAGGCACACGCCAGGTTCGCCTCCGTCTGCCCCGGATCAGCAGCCACGACAGTCCAGCTCATCATCAGTCAGCGGATCGACTGCAACGCCACCAACGCCGTCTATGCCGTGTTCTGCCGCCGGTGCGACCACACGATCTACGTAGGCGAGACCGCCAACAGCATCCGCGGCCGCATGCTGGCGCACATCGGCGACATCCGGCACGCCCGTGACACTCCGGTGGCCCGCCATTTCACCAGTGATGGCCACAGTCTGGCGGACTTCGCCTTCACCGGCATCTGGTCTCGTGACGGCACGGGACCCAGAGCGAACGAGCGGCGGCAGCGCCACGAGGCCAAGCTCATCGAGGTGTTAAAGACTCAAACCCCGCACGGCGTCAACGAGCTTGCCGGCACGCTGCACAACCCGGCCATCCCGCTGATCCTGCCCCATTGTGCGAGGTCGGACGCCCTGGTGGCCGCGGTGGAGGACCGCGTGGCCCGGTGCTGCGAGGCGCCGGTGCTGCCCGCCTACACCAAAGGGCGGAACCTCCGGCAGCTGCTCTGTCCCAGTCGACTGGAGTCCACCACTGATTGAATTTTTGTATTTTTTCCTTTTGATTTTTTACTTCACTTTCCCTTCTACTTACCTTTGTCAGACCGTGCCGGTACCTACCAAGCCTTTTGTTGCTCCTTTCTTAGAAATTTTTTTATTCTCATCGCTAGCCCAAGCACAGCTTTTGTATATTCTCAGCATTTATTCTGCATCAACATTTCTATTGTTTCTTGACACCCTGTATTTTTTATTACACTTTTTACTTTTACTCTTTTGCTTATCGTACAATTGCTCTTTTTTAAGTTTTTGAGGGCCTTTCACCTTATTTATTTATTTATTGATTTACTGCTTATTTATTTATTGAGGTCAATTTTGTAAAGTGCTTAGAGTCACTCTTTCCCCTTTTTAGACACCGGTGCAGTCGCACTATTCCATTATTTATTTCGTGTGTAGGATCGCTGCAGCCCACGTGCGGTTCACTTTATTTGTGCACTGTTTTTTATTTTGCATTTTCAACTCTAATAGTGTTTTATCGACTCACACCAAGTGTACATACCGTACGCTCTCTATCTACCTGCCTACTCTCTCTCCCCTCTAACCCGCCTATTTAATAACTTTTACAACACCACTTGTCGCTACTTTTCATTTGCCCTGACGAAGAATTTACCTAATTCGAAATATCGGCAACTTAAATCATCTTGACTTGTTTGTCCTTTTTACATGTACCGCGTCCGTGCCTGAGATTGGAGGCGCCCTCCTCTCTCTCTCTCTCTCCCTCTTCTCTTTTCTCTCTCGTCTCTTCTCTCTGCTCTCATTTCTCATACTCCTATTTTCTCTCTTACCCTCTCCTTTTTCATCTCTCATCTTTCCCCTCTCCTCTCTACCGTCTCCTGTCTCATCTCTCTTCTCTCTTCTCTCTTCTCTCTCCTCTGTACTCTCTTATCCCTCTCTCCTCCCATCTTTCCTCCCTCCTTTGCTCTCTCATTTTTCCTCTCTCCCCTCCTTTCTTCCCTCTACATTCTCTTCTCTTCGCTCTCTCTCTTCATCATTCCTGCCTCACTCCCCTCTTCTCTCCCCTCTGTCGTCGACTCGTCTTTAATCTCACAGCTCTCATATCTACTGTCTTTTCCATCATCTTTCTATCCTCTCTTCTCCTTGAAATCTCTTCTCTCTACTCTCTTATCTGACGGACTGAAAGCGCCGATAATCAAACCAATTGAAATTTATCACCCGCCTCCTCCATTACTGAAATTACTCAAATGATAGCTGGCTTGAATTTGTGTACGCAACCTTCCCCCCCAACTACAATCTTGGCAGAAAGTTTAAAAGTATGGAAATCGTTTTTTCAATGCTGTGCTTTTTGTTTTCATTTAAAACAAATAACTTATATCCCCAAACTCAGCGTTGCAAGATCTTTCCAGCAATACAAATTCTCTCCTCTCAAAGCTTAAAACTCAAGGAACAGTTAGCGTTTGAACTTCCCAATTTAAAGCATTGAAGTATCTATCGAGTGTACATTCACTGCCTGCTAGCTAGTAAGAGGCTCGCAAGTTTATTCATTGAATTTAGCTGCCCAGCTAAATACAGTCTTGAAAGACGCCGATAATAAAACCAATTGAATCTCGACACAGTCCTTATCTATCTGTTTACACAGTACATTGCTATGTACACTCAGCCCAAACCAACCCCCCTATTCCGGGGGAATCATTAAATTTTACTTCACCCCCAACACGCGGGGGTTTTATTAGCATTGAACCCAGAACACGCGTCACCCACCCCTCCAATACACAGCGACCCGCGGGAGGAGGTTGGGGTGGTTGTTTTTACAATTATGCCACTACCCCTCCACTGGAGAGGCAAAGTGGCCAAAGAAGGTTAAGAAAACAGTTTTCTGCTTTTTTAACTGACTTAATTTTGGAAATTTCAACATTAAAATAGCCTATTTGTTGCGTAGGAAAATTCTGCATTGATATATATATGTAAGTCCCGCATTTGAGTTGCCAGCCGTCTAGGAGGAGATACGCGTTAAACCCGGCCGGTCGATCGATCCACTCAGCTTTAGATATAAGATAGTTCCTATAGCTGTAGCCATAGTTTTAACAAAGTCTAGAAAACAAAATATTTTTAATCAAGAAGATAAACTAGCACTTAAACAACTGCAAATTAAGTTAGAAAATTAAAGAAATACTTGATTATCTTTGTAAGATTATATTTCATCTTTTAACAATACTTAATCCATATACTAAAATGAAATTGCTACTAAAAGTAATAATACTAAACTTTTCACATTAATGAAAATTAGAGTTTGTTAGTGTTTTATTGTACTTTATTAGATATATTCTATAAGTTTCTAAGTTGATAATACAGTTTATTAAAGTATCTTTGTTTAACTTTACTGTTTCTAATATTTTTTCAATTTTTTAAAGTAATAACTATGGCTATGGGAATCTACAGAATGTGATAGCAATTACCATATTTCTGTAGTCGTAGCCATAAGAGCAGCTAGCTACCATAGGTATATCTATAGCTACAGTAGGCACCTATTTTACCATATTTGCTCTAGGATCCTATAGCCATAGCTACGGCTACAATGGAACACTGCCCTAGAATTTGAGTCAAATAATAAAGATTTTTAATGCTATATCAATATTGAATTTGGGTAATAAAGGCAAAAGTCTAGATTAATATTTTCATTTTCAAGGGGAGCTTTTAAGTCCTTAGGGTTAGGGATTTAAATAATGGTGACTGAACATTTTATCAAATGGCAATTTGGCATTTTGTCAACTAGACATTATGGCAACTTAGTAAATTGTAGCTGATTATTATAGCTGCACTAGCCAGAGAATATGAGAAATAGCATTGCAATGTCAAATTTGTTTAAAACATATACATTTCTTAAAAGCCCTATTGGAATAGAATTTCACCAAAACCCCTGAATGCCACGCAGGCATACTTCAAACGGTCACACCTATGCAGCCCTATTTGAATAAATGGCTTTGGCATTCCTGTGCAAAAGACTAAAAAGAGAAGTTACTCAAGTGACTAGGTAAATAGCAAGAATAACTAAGACTATCTTATTAAAGCTAAATGCCTCATCATCTAATTAGTACCATCTCTATATTCTTTTTGGGTAGGCATTTTTGTGACTTATATCTGGTTTACCATAATTTATGGTAGCCAAATCAATCAGGTTGGCCAGCAGTTGGCAGTTGTGCATATGTGATTTCTAGAAATTATTGACAGTTTAACAAATTTTATTAAGTAACAATTGTACTATATTTACATTTATAAGTAATTATGGGTAAATTTATGTAGCTAAGTATTTATTGCATTAGATGAAAATAATTGATAAACAATAAAACTATTTGGCTAAGAATGTTGAATGTTAAGACTTTGAATTGGCTTCCTAAGTTCCTGCAACAAGACAATCTGGTGACAAACAATCCAGCAACAGTCAGCTTGGCAATAGACAATCTGGTGACCGATTTTGTAATGTAATCATGTATCTGATTATGAAACTAGTATGCAGCCCTTAGTAAAAATAAAGAAAGAAGATATCTATTTATAAATGCAGTTTCCCTTTTTTAAAGCAATATTATCATTATAAGAAAAGAAGCTATTGATCAAAATCTGTACATTTTGAACCCACTAAATTCTAATCCTTAAAATTGTTTTTGCATATATTCTAAAAAATAAATATCAATAATAATAATTAATAACAATAATATATAATTAAAACAATCAAAACTCTCTCATCTGTTTAAATGCCAAAAAAATGAATTAAATATAACAGCCTTTTATTATACTTTGTCACCAGATTGATTGTTGCTGGATTGTCTGTCACTAGATTATCTTGTTGCAAGATTGACTAGAAACCCTTTGAATTACACACATTTCTAGTTTTCTAAATTTGCCTTTTTATTTTGTAAGTTTAGCATGGTCTATGCTCTTATGTGCATGTGCACCCATATATACATGCAGATACACTTATAAGTGTGCCTGTGCATGCACATATTTGCGGCACCTGCACCGGGGGCGCTTCATAAGACCTAAATTTCACAACGCCTAAAGCACGTGATTTCACATCACCTAAATTTCATAATGCCTAGATTTAACAACGCCTAAAATTGAAAATGCAGCCTCCTTCACAACGCCTAAATTTCACATTGCCTAAATTTCACAACGCCTAAAATTTCTGCACGCTCCTTCACATCGCCTAAATTTCATATCGCCTAAATTTCATATTGCCTAAATTTCACAACGCCTAAAAATCTGCATGCTCTTTCATATCGCCTAAACTTCATATCGCCTAAATTTCACAACACCTAAAACTGAATGTGAAGGAGAGAAGCAAAGATTTTAGGCGTTGTGAAATTTAGGCAATATGAAATTTAGGCGTTGTGAAGGATTCTGCATTTTCGGTTTTAGGCATTGTGAAATTTAGGCAATATGAAATTTAGGCGATGTGAAAGAGCGTGCAAATATTTTAGGCATTGTGAAATTTAGGCGATATGAAATTTAGGCGTTGTGAAGTGTGGTGGTTTTAGGCGTTGTGAAATTTAGGTCTTATGAAAGCGTCCCCCTGCACCTACCAAATTTCTCAGGCACGCCAGATAGGCATCTGCAAAATGAAGACTTATTCCAATAGAGCTTAGTAGATTTTGTAGCAATGTTTGGTCCTCAATAGTGTTGCACCTTGGGCTTGGGGTTGCATCATGCAGCTGAACAATGCCTCGTAAGCATTGGCAAGCTCCAAAATGCCCTGTTTGCTGAAAGGGTGTCAATGATGATAATGACAGATTGGACTGTGATAGCTATAGGAAATGGTTTCACCATGCCTTCAATATTGGTGCAATATTTTAGACATTCCTTTAAATATTAACATGCTTAGGCACAACCTAGGGATTCACCTGGCCATTTCTATTGGCAACACATATGTAAGTTGCTATTGGATAGAATAGTAATCATGTGACTGCTCTCAGCCAATAGTGACTTACATGTATGGGTTGCCAATAGAAATGGTTGAGTGATTCCTAAGGTTGCGCATGTATGAATATTAAATAAGTGATATATGCAGGAGGATGCACTAAGTTCTAAGAGATAAGTAATTATAATTGTACATATAGATGTAATTAGTAATTTAGTGCAGATGAATAGCTAATATGTAATAGGCTAACATGACAAATGAATAATTTTGGCTTGAACTAAATGTCTAGTTGCAATAATGTTTAGTCTGGTTGACAGTACTAGTTAATAAAATGCCAATTGACAAAATATCCTGGAAGCTAAACAACAGTTTTTACATCATATGCATATTTTAGTTGGGTAGTGAAGAAAGTTAGGATTAATGTTTTTTAAGGGAAATTCTTTTAGTCTCTAACCACTACTTATAACTACTACTTAACTCTAACTAAAACTTATACTTTATACTATATTAAGCCAAAGCCTTTTCTAAATTATTATTGAGTCAAAAAATTGGTAAAAAAAAAGGCAAAAGGATAACCAAAACTTATTATCCCTAGCTGACTAAAGAGAGCATAGTGTCATTAGCCCTTTCTTCCAAGATCTTTTACTAGAACTATCATATAATAATTAATAATATCATATGCCCTATGATGTATTCAATCTAGCAAGTACTTAAGTTTTTGTCATTGACTCAAAAAAGCATTGGCTTTTAAGTTTCTTCTTGTAACTTAAGCCACATTAAAGTAGTCTTGAAAAAGCCAATCTTGAAAAAGTTAGCACAAAGTCAAAAAGTTAATTAAATATACTGACTTATTAATATAAATAAATCTAATATATCCTTATAATATGACCCTAGCCTAGGGACCTAGGTAGATAAATAGTTAAAATGTCAGTGCAAGCTTGTTAAAGCAATAATGAGATAATAATAATTTAAAGCAATAAGAATGTGGAATTAAAGGTCAACATTAAGACATACAAAATATAATCAAATCATTGTATATAGGTTAGGGAATATTAACTATACACAAATAAAACTAAGTATAAATCATAATCAGAAAAATTATTTAATCTAATTAATAGATATTTTAGTTTAAGTTGATTGTACAAATCATTACAGCATATATAAGAGAGTTCTTTGAAATCCAAGTACAAGATTAGAAACCATCCTTGTTATATTCAACTCTGCTCTTTACTGAATGCTTTTCTAATAGCTTGATTTAAATTTAATTAACCAAAACCCTTCCAAAACACTTCTTTCATTTGACAAATGACAAATGACAAATTTCAAAAATTGTATTAAAAATGACATTCAATATTGCATATTGTTGTTTAATAGAACAACTATTTTGTAAAAAAATCGTTAAAAAATGAAACTATTTCCATTGAATAAGGTTTGGTCAATAACCTTTCAGTAGGCATTCCATCGTGAATAGCATGTCAGCTGGACAGCACACTAACAGTGCATCCCCCAATGCTGGTATTGCTGGCGTGGACCTGAGTCTGGTCCGCTGCGTTAGCAACCTGGAGCTGGGGAAGTCACCAGAGCAGACACTAGAATCACTGTTTCACCTGTTCGACACTGGCGACAAGGGCTATCTGGATGCTGGGGAGGTTGGCGCCATCATTGGCCAGATGGTGCAGGTGGCAGCCAGTCTGGACTGGGACACTGCGGAGCTGCGGCCTGTGAGTTACAGCTGGCCTTCGCCCACACCTGTATCTGACTGTACCTGCAGCTGACTCACCTGTATCTGACTGTACCTGCAGCTGACTCACCTGTATCTGACTGTACCTGCAGCTGACTCACCTGTATCTGACTGTACCTGCAGCTGACTCACCTGTATCTGTCTGTATCTCCAGCTGACTCACCTGTATCTGTCTGTACCTGCAGCTGACTCACCTGTATCTGTCTGTACCTGCAGCTGACTCACCTGTATCTGTCTGTATCTGCAGCTGACTCACCTGTATCTGTCTGTACCGGCAGCTGACTCACCTGTATCTGTCTGTACCTGCAGCTGACTCACCTGTATCTGACTGTATCTGCAGCTGACTCACCTGTATCTGTCTGTACCTGCAGCTGACACACCTGTATCTGTCTGTACCTGCAGCTGACTCACCTGTATCTGTCTGTACCTGCAGCTGACTCACCTGTATCTGACTGTACCTGCAGCTGACTCACCTGTATCTGACTGTACCTGCAGCTGACTCACCTGTATCTGTCTGTACCTGCAGCTGACTCACCTGTATCTGTCTGTACCTGCAGCTGACTCACCTGTATCTGACTGTACCTGCAGCTGACTCACCTGTATCTGACTGTACCTGCAGCTGACTCACCTGTATCTGTCTGTACCGGCAGCTGACTCACCTGTATCTGTCTGTACCTGCAGCTGACTCACCTGTACCTGTCCGAACGTGCAGCTGACTCACCTGTATCTGACTGTACCTGCAGCCATTATTTATTTAACCTGAGACAGTTTATTTTATAAGTCCGAAGCTCTGCAACCTGTGCATCCGCAGATCCTGACAGACCTGATGTGGCGGCTGGACTCCGACGGTGACGGCCGGCTCAGCCTGGCCGACTGGCTCCGCGGCGGCGCCTCCTCAGTGCCGATCCTGCCGCTGCTCGGTCTGGACGCCAGCGTTAAAGATGACAGCAGCCACGAATGGCGGCTGCGGCGGTTCGTGAAGGGTCGGCACTGCAATGCGTGCCAGAGGCAGCTGACTGGCCTGAACAAGCTGGTTAGTTGTGCGCCTGCTGGCTATCTGGGGGTTGTAGCCTAGTGTTTAAAGCGTTGGGCTCACGACTGAAAGGTCGGGGGTTCGATTCCCGATGCCACTGGAACAATTTGCGTAATTGAGCTGTCGGTTGCACATCTGCACCTTAGGTCAGGTGTAATCAATTTTTGCTGCCTATGCTAATATCAGTCGTGTACATACTGTCAGTAGTATTGTATGCAATTCGCAACACCTATGTTATTGAATTACGCAATTAGGCAGCTCCATAATCATGCCAGTCGAAGTCTATCATGCCGATTTCAACTGCAGGGCCTGCGCTGCATGCTGTGCCGCTACACTGTTCACGACAAGTGCCTGGTCAGGGCGCCGGCCTCCTGCATCGCCACCTACGCGAAGTCCGGGCCTCAGCAGCACCGGGACTGCCAGCAGCCGCAGCACCACTGGACGGAGGGCAACTGCGCTGGCGCCCGCTGCGGCAGGTGCCGCCGGACTTTGGGCCGCAGCCTCGCCAACCTGCGCTGCCGCTGGTGCCAAGTCTGCCTGCACGGCCGCTGCGCCGAGCAATGGGCCGACCAGGCCTGCGACCTCGGCCCACTCCGCCAACAGCTCCTGCCGCCAGGCGCCCTGTATCCTGCCGTGCTGGACGGCCGGCCGACCTCCCTGACCCTCCGCTTGGTGCCGCCGCCCGACTGCGTGCCAGTGCTGGCCTTCGTCAATCCGAAATCTGGCGGCCGGCAGGGTGCCCGGGTGCTGCGCAGGCTGCGCTACCTGCTGAACCCCAGGCAGGTGTACGACCTGATCAGCGATGGCGGCCCCATGGTGAGCTGCTGCAGCATTGCCAGGCAATCTTATGTGTGGTCTAAATATAGGAACAAATGGGATTCACCATTGTATGCGGTCTAAAAATAGAAACAAACAGGCTTCACCATAGTATGCAGTCTAAAAATAGAAACAAGCAGGATTCACCATAGTATACGGTTTAAAAATAGAAACAGGATTTACCATATTGTGTGTGGTCTAAAAATAAAAACAAACGGGATTCACCATAGTATGCGGTCTAAAAATAGAACAGGATTCACAATTCGCTGTGATAAGTGCGATATGAAAATGGTTTTTCCTCAGATAGTGGTCTAAAATAGTAACAAGGTGGATTCGCCATCGGGGGACAATTCAGCATTGTGCCACCCTTTCCCCGAAATGGCTACCAGCGCGGCCTCAGGCTGTTTCACCAGCTGCAGCAATTCCGCGTGCTGGTCTGCGGCGGTGACGGCACCGCTGGCTGGCTGCTGGAGGCGATGGACACCTTCGACTGGCCTTGCGACCGGCCCCCTGTGGCGGTGCTGCCGCTGGGCACCGGCAACGACCTCGCCCGCTGCCTCGGCTGGGGCGGCGGCTACGAAGGCGAGCCGTTGGAAGGCATCCTACAGCGAGTTGCCGCCGGCACCGCCGTCCGGTTGGACCGCTGGCGCATCGACTTCTCGACCGAGCCGGCCGGCGGGGACGCCCAGCAGGCGGCGGAGTCCGGCCGGCCGCCCGTGGGCATCGTGAACAACTACTTCAGCATCGGGGTGGACGCGGCCATCGCCCGCCGGTGGCACCTCAGCCGGGAGCGCCACCCGAAGCAGTTCAACTCGCGGCTGCGGAACAAGATCTACTATGCCGGCATCGGCGCCTCCGAGCTGCTCGGCGCCACCTGCAAGAACCTCCACCGCGACTTAGACATCGTCTGCGACGGCCGCGTGCTGAACCTGGCCGACGGGCCGCCGCTTGAAGGCGTCGCCGTGCTGAACATCGCCTCGGTGTACGGTGGCCGCAGCCTCTGGTCCGACAGGCCCGGCCACCGCCAGTTCGCCAGGCAGGACATGGGCGACGGCCTGCTGGAAGTCGTGGCTTTAAAAGGCGCCGTCCACGCTGGCCTGGTGGCCGGCGGCTTCCCCAGCTCCGGCCGCAGGCTGGCGCAGTGCTCGGAGATCGTCATCCGCACGAGGCGGAGCTTTGCCATGCAGATCGACGGCGAGCCCTGGCAGCAGCCCGCTGGCACCGTCAGCATCTGCCGCGCCGGCCAGGCCGCTGTGCTGGCCGCCCCACCGCCCGCCCGGCCGTCCGGCCTCCGCCGCCTGCTCTGCCATCGTGGCGGCGGCAGCGAAGAATGATCCCAGTTCACGAGTTCTGCTCCCCTCTCTGATTCCCTCTCTGATCCCCTCTCTGATCCCAGCTCTGATCTCAGCTCTGATCCCAGCTCTGATCCCAGCTCTCATCCCACCTCTGATCCCATCTCTCATCCCACCTCTAATCCCACCTCTGATCCCATCTCTTATCCCACCTCTGATCCCACCTCTGATCCCATCTCTCATCCCACCTGATCCCACCTCTGATCCCAGCTCTGATCCGATCCCAGATTAGATTAATTTGTTATTATCAAAATTTTGCAAACTGGAGTTGAGTCGATCCCGATTACTGGCCCTCATCGAGTTCAGTAGTATGTTTTGTATATTTTTTACTCTTAAATTTTGTTCAACCTTGATAATTTTGTGCGTGAGTGCACAATCTCTCTTATCCCAAGCTCTGTTCATTTATCCCCACACACGTTATTCCCGAATCGCAGTTCTCCCTCAGGCGCTCTCTGGCTGGCCAAAATTTGTCTTTGAACTCTCCGCTCATGTCAACGACAGTCCGCGTGCTGACTTTTATTGTTTTCTACTTATTTATTTTTTGTTCATTAAAATTGTTTATTCGTGAGCTTTCTTGACAGCCGTCTTATTTGCCCATCGCTGCCACGGCGCGCACAGGCAGTTTTTGAGCCCCTGCGCTTCCTTGGGTGTTTTTTAAGTACAAGCTTTTTTAGAAACATCTGTTTTGTCTGTCCGACACTGGCGCTGACCTTGCTGGCTTCCGTACATTTGAACTTGTACATTTGTGTATTGTGTACATACTGTTACTTTTAGTAGTATATAAGTAAATACCGTTAGCTCATATTTCACTTTCCTGTGCACACCTGCCTGATATTAATATTGGAGTTCACTGAGACTCCCCAAGGCCTGAAGCTGCTGAAGATCCATCACTTCCCTTGTGTCCTGCTGTGTTCTTGAATTACAGCTTTACATACAGTTTTACAGCTCCCAACCTGCACTGCTTTATTATTTATTTAAATCCGCTGATTAGCTCATCCACCAGTATGCCAATCTGCTAACTGTTGCCTATTTTAATCAAAACTCTCCAGTTTTTTCGGTTCGTCTGACGCGTTTTGCATTCCTGGTGCGATTTGTGAACTGCCTATGAGTTTATTAATAAATATATTTATTTAAATCATTTATTAAACTTTATTTTATCTTCCATGATATGCTGCGACTTTGGCTTAGCCTTTAAGGGCAGTTTTTGCCTTACAAATTGTCTATATTTGTTAATTATAATTCTATAATGGCTTCGCGTGTTTTTGGCTTGTTAATTTTTATTAATCGCCGGGCATTAAAAGCCCTCTACATTTATGATAAACTACATGAACGATCTAATTTTGCCTTGACCTGAGGAGAGAGGGCCGCGGTTAGTACGCGCTGGACTTGCCAGTCGAGGCAGCCAGCCACACTATCGAAGTAAAGCAGGCTCATCATTTAGTAGTACATGTACATGTACGCTCTAGAACAGTGACTGTCAATCATGCAGGTACATTATGCCAAAGCATTGTGAAGTTCAGTTTATACGAGTATTCCATGTGATCTGGAATTTGGTGTTTCTAAAGTCTATTGTGATATTAGTATCATATAGACTATAAGAGCATTAAATCAGCGCGCTAAAAAACGCTAAAAATCAGCGTTTTTCTATCGTAACTTCTAAAAAATCGATAATACGTAACAGTGAAGGAATGCTCTTTGATTGGAAACCAAACAGGTCCAAACTAAATACGTTCATATATGTTCCTTTTTAAAAAATCGTGAGTGAACCGTACAGCGTTTAAAATATGTGAAATATCAAAATTTGTTCGGTAGCTACGTAGAAAAAAATCTAAATGGCTGTATCCTAAAACGTTATCTAATCGTACGAAATGTGGATAACAAAAAATTAATTTAGCTTTGGGGCAGTTTAGCATTTTATTTCGAACTCCTATTTGCAGCGAAGGGTATATATACTAGCAACTTTATTATTTTAACAGTTTAACTTTTTATTTTGTTTTTCTAACAATGTTGCTTCACGATAATATTTTAAATTATGATCCCAATCGAGAAAACGTGACTGATATATTATATTATTCAGCAAATACTTTTTAACGCACTCGCCGATTCGGCAGCTTTTCCTTTTTTGTCACAAAAGTAGTGACAAACGAAGAAGCGCTTATATTTTTCGACTCGTACATGCATTAAAGACCATTAAATGAAATGGAATGAAGAAATTACGGAGGTACAAGTAAGTTGTATTTAACAAGTTTTGAAAAGATACGAAGTCTTGTTTGTTTTTTATACTAATTAATTCATATCAACTTCCTGTATATCAGAAAAATAATTTATATAATGATTGGCTAAACTTTTCTTTATCATTAGTTTAATTTTCAGGTTTCTTTCCCTGTTTTTAATTAATGCCTAGTGATAATTTTCATGAATTAACCTACACTTAGAAAATATAATGTTCTGCCACCCATAAGCCAAAAATAAATTTTCTATTTCTACAGTCACATATGCTCTAAAGAGCTTTTAAAAACTACTGAAGGCAAAATGTAATTAATTATTTCTTTCTTTTAAACATTTACTTTAATTATTTTTCTATTGCCATGTTTTTACATTAGATTTAATTTGTGGTATTTAAAACAGTAAATTTCAATTTATTTTTACACTTTTCTTAAAGCCAAAATAAAATATCTGAAAGCCTCTCGTCAAAGACAACACAGTTAATATCAATAATCTAACTAGCCTTCCTCTTCATTAAAATTACGTAATTGAGTTTCTTGAAATGCAAATATGTTTTTAAAAAATATAAAATCCAAAATCTGCAACACAATACGCAGGTGAAGCAATGCAACATGCTGAAGCACCTCTGCTGCTGCTGCTGCTGCTACTCGCGTTGCTCCGCTGCTCAAACTCGAAACAGGCCGAGCTTCAATTCACCAGCCCCGCCTACTCGGCCGTCGCCTTCGTCAGCGCCGACGAAGAGCTCCACGCCTCGAAGCCGCCGAGGCCGCTGCTGCTGCTCGATGGCCCAGTGCGGCTGGCGGCCGGTGCACCGGCCAACAGAGTCGCCTTCACCATTCCCGACACCGGCCTCGCCAAGCAGTTTGACGTCGACTCCATTGTGGCCGGCGGTTTGGTTTTCGCGAGAGTTCGGCATCGAGCCGCCTTCAGCGGCCGCATCGGCGGCGAGCTGAAGCTGCCAGTGGTGGCCCGGGCCGCAGGGCTGCAGGGCAACGCCGTGTGCACCATCTGGGTGTCGCTGTCCCAGGCGCCCGGCCACCGCCATGCCCGCGTCTCCTCGCCGACACCTTTGCCTTCACCGTCCCGGCCGACGCCGATGCCGACTCGGACGGCCGGCCGATTCTTGTCGGCGTCGTGCCGGTTGACATCGGGCGCCGTCCAGAGGCAGCCGGCGACGAGATTGACGCCAACAGCACCGCCGGCGCCTTTGCCTTGGAGCTCTCGGGCGACCCGCAGCAGCGGCCGTTGCCGCACTGGCTGGGCCTGGAGCCGCACTCCGGGGCGCTGCTGCTGACCGGCCGGCCCCAGCCCGGCCGCTGGCGTCTCCGGGTGCTCCTGCGCCGGCTCAGCCGCGAGCCCTGCTCCCCGCGCGCCTCTCTGAGCTTCCAGTCCGCCGCCGTAACCGTGCATGTCGCCGTTGCGACGGCCGGCGCTGACGCCCCCAACTTTGACGTGGTCAGCCCAAGCCACATCGACAGCTGGGGTCGTGCTGGCGCCGTCTGCGCCCGCCTGCTGCCTCGCCGTCCGGTCGCCATCGCCGATGTGCAGCTGCTCTGGCCGGCCTCCGCCGTGTTCGACGCGGCGCCAGTTGCGGCCGGCGACGGTGCTATTGATGTGACGCTGGCGCGCGACCTGAGGCCGTCAGACGGGCCGCTGACGGTCCGGGCCGTCATTCTCACGGGCAACTCAACCTGGAATCGGCGCCGCGCGGCCAGGCGCGAGGTCAGCTTTCTGCTGGACCCGACAAACCCGAGGCTGCGGCCGCCAGACGAAGCTGCGCCTTCTGCCGCGCCGCCGCTGGTCGAGGGGGCTGCGCATTTTGAGGACTTCGCGGCTGACGCACCGCTGAACGAGTTCGAGCCGGTTGTGCGCAACAACCGCACCACAGTTGTCCTCACCGAGGCCGCGCAGGTTGGCGCCGTCGTCCTCGATGTGGATGCCGTAGATCCGGACGGCGACTCGGTGGCTGTTGTCATGGAAACCGACGAAAATCAAGTTCAGCCGTTCATCCTGGAGGGCCGCAGACTGCTGCTCAGACAACCGCTGGACAGCGAAACTCAGGCTTCGGAGTTCACCCTGCGAATCCGCGCAATCGACGACGGCCGGCCGTTCCCGCGCGAGTCGCTGGCGTTGTACTCCGTCTCAGTGGCGCCCGTCAACGAGTTCGCGCCGCGCTTTGATTTCTCCGCCTGCGCCTTCCGCGTTGTGGTCGGCGGCGGCGGCTTCAGCACCGGCCGGCTGGACGCCGTGGACCTGGACGCGCCGCCCGGCCCGCTGGCCTATCGGGTTCGCGACGACGCGACGCGCGGCTGCTTTGCCTTGGCGTCGCCCCTCGGCTCCGGGGAGCTGCGGCTCGCCTGCCGGCTGGAGAGCCAATTCCCGGCTGCCTTCGGCCGGGCGCCTGGCCAGCTGCTGGAGCCGCTGACGCTGACGCTCTCGCTGGTGGCGCGGGACGAAGGCGGCCTGGAGTCGCCGCCGCTGCCTATCACCTTCCACATCGTCGGTGCTGACGGCGGCCACAGCGGCGACGGCGTTCACCTTCAGCGGAGCTGCCAGCCTAGCACCAGCCGAGAGACGTCGCCGTCAGCCGTGGCGGATGCGAACCGGCGGGCCCGGAGCAGCCACCGCCGAGCCCTGGCGGAGCTGCAGGCGGCCCAGCAGGCCGAGCTCTTCCCCGACGGCTTCCTCACCGCCAACCGATCGCCGAGGTTGACGTGGCTGACAGATGAAGCAGACGCGACTCTGCTGACAGTGCCGGAGGACGCCCCGGTTGGGACTCACGTGGCGACATTAGCGGCTGAAGACCCGGACCCTGGAGACTGGTGTGTCTGTCAGTGCTGGCAGCTGTTTGCGTCTGGAGACTGGTGTGTCTGTCTGTGCTGGCAGCTGTCCGTGTCTGGAGACTGGTGTGTCTGTCAGTGCTGGCAGCTGCTTGCGTCTGGAGACTGGTGTGTCTGTCTGTGCTGGCAGCTGTCCATGTCTGGAGACTGGTGTGTCTGTCTGTGCTGGCAGCTGTCCGTGTCTGGAGACTGGTGTGTCTGTCTGTGCTGGCAGCTGTTTGTGTCTGGAGACTGGTGTGTCTGTCTGTGCTGGCAGCTGTCCGTGTCTGGAGACTGGTGTGTCTGTCTGTGCTGGCAGCTGTTTGTGTCTGGAGACTGGTGTGTCTGTCTGTGCTGGCAGCTGTTTGTGTCTGGAGACTGGTGTGTCTGTCTGTGCTGGCAGCTGTCCGTGCCTGGAGACTGGTGTGTCTGTCTGTGCTGGCAGCTGTCCGTGTCTGGAGACTGGTGTGTCTGTCTTTGCTGGCAGCTGTTTGTGTCTGGAGACTGGTGTGTCTGTCTGTGCTGGCAGCTGTTTGTGTCTGGAGACTGGTGTGTCTGTCTTTGCTGGCAGCTGTTTGTGTCTGGAGACTGGTGTGTCTGTCTTTGCTGGCAGCTGTTTGTGTCTGGAGACTGGTGTGTCTGTCTGTGCTGGCAGCTGTTTGTGTCTGGAGACTGGTGTGTCTGTCTGTGCTGGCAGCTGTTTGTGTCTGGAGACTGGTGTGTCTGTCTTTGCTGGCAGCTGTTTGTGTCTGGAGACTGGTGTGTCTGTCTGTGCTGGCAGCTGTTTGTGTCTGGAGACTGGTGTGTCTGTCTGTGCTGGCAGCTGTTTGTGTCTGGAGACTGGTGTGTCTGTCTTTGCTGGCAGCTGTTTGTGTCTGGAGACTGGTGTGTCTGTCTGTCTGTGCTGGCAGCTGTCCGTGTCTGGAGACTTCACTTGCAAGATAGGAACTCTTCATCATCTTTCAATATATGCTTCATCTAGTTTCTTATCTTTCTTAGAAAAAATGAGTTGATATAGTAGATGTTTTTAAAATTACGAATGTCCTAACATAGATGGAAATGAAATGAATGAAAAGTATCGCTAATTTGATATTTCCCCCCCACCACCATCAAATTTGACTCCTCAGGTACAACGGCCTTCTCCGCGCGGTCGTTGAGGAGCCCGACTCCCAGTCTGGGAGCTCCTTTGCCGCCACCGTCGTGGAGCTCGGCTCGCGCCGCCGTCGGTACTTCGCGCTAACAACGTCCGCTCTACTCGACCGCGAGCGCCGGGCCGAGCACCGGCTGCTGCTCAGCGTCTGCGACCGCGGACGGCCGCCGCTGTGCTCCGGCCCTCCGCTGCGCGCCCTCGTCCGCCTGGCTGACGTCAACGACAACCCGCCGGTCTTCGCCGAAGCCCACGCGGCAGCGCTCGTCACCCTAGCAGAGGACGCCCCGCCCGGCGCCGAAGTCTACGCTTTGAAAGCCGCTGACCCGGACGCCGGCGCCAACGGCACGGTCAGCTATCGGTTCGCCGACCCCGTGGATGCCGCCATCGCCGCCGCCTTTGAGTTGAACTCGACAACTGGACGGCTGCAAGTCGGCGCTGGAGGACTGCGGGCTGCCGCCGGTGGTGTCGCAGCGTTGGAGCTAACGCTGCTCGCCGAGGACGGCGGCCAGCCGCCGCTCGACGCCCAGCTAAACCTTCGCGTTGAACTCGACGACGTCAATGACCAGCGCCCGCTGTTCCGCACCACCAACCGCGACCAGCCGGGCCAGCTGACGCTGAGCATCCCAGAGCTGCTGCCCGCCGGCTCGGTGCTGACCACCCTGATCGCCACTGACGGCGACTCCGGGGACAACGGCCGGGTGTCCTACCGGCTGCGCGGCCTGCCCTCCGCCCTGGAGACCTTCGCCATCAGCCGGCGTACCGGCTGCCTTCGGCTTCGTCGCTGCCTGACTGCGGCGGCCGCGCCCTACCGGCTGTTTGCGGTGGCCTTCGACCACGGCAGGCCGGCGCCGCGCGAGTCCGTTCTCTACCTGCTCGTCCTGGTGACAGCCGGGCGGCCGGCCCCTCTCTCGGCCGAGGCGTCGCTGCTGCTGCAGTTCGCGCGCCCTGCCTACGACTTCGAGGTGGCCGAGGGGCTCCCGGCCGGACAGTCGGTGGGACAGGTGGTGGCCGCGGCCGACGACGTGACTGATCCCGACGCCGTCGCTGACTACAAGATTCTCGGAGGGAGCCGGCTCTTTGCCATAGACAGTGGCGGTGAGCCTCGGCGTTTGAGCTACTTGGATTTCCCCTCCAGATCCCATGGGGTTCAGAACTCATTGTGAGTGAGGTTGAGCTTGAGAATCGGCAGATACTGTAAATCCAGACTTTCAGTCTCACAATAGAATCTCACCAGAGTTCACAGTGAGCTGTTGTTTTTCCAAGAATCCAAAATCAAAGCAGAGCGAGCAGCTCTTGCTTGTTGTCGCCAAAGCCCTCTGGAGTTTTTAAATCCCCGGTTTAAGTGACACTTCATTGAATCGAATTTCAACGCCTCCGCGTCCCAACTGGAGCCAGCGGGTTTGAGTCATGGGAATTCTCCGCCAGGGGACTCTCTGTAGGCTTGCCGACCTGGCAGGTTTTTCATTCTGGCTGTTTGCCTCCACACGGAGAGGCTGGCGGGCTGACAGGCTGGCGGCAAAAAACCTGGGGACGCCATCCGCTGCGAGTCACGCAGCCGGCCGGCCGCGGCAAAAACCCAGCAGCTGGAGCCGCTGCGGTGCCAGCTTTTTTATTGCAATCGCATGCGAGGTGCTGGCTGAGCCCCCAGCACAGCTGGACTTTTACTCTACAGGAGAATAGGGAGAAGACACTGCAGGCTTGCCTTGCTGTTGTCGTCTCTGGCTTTCCAAACTTCTTCTTTCCTCCTTGCGGGGCTGTCTTAGCAGCGATACTTAAGCTGCAGTCTTGCTTGGCGGCCTGAGATCAAGATAGCCACTTTAGACTGCCAATAATCTTCTCTGTCCCAGCCGGCTTTACTCTAATCCCCTGTCTCATTTGGCTCGGCATCCGCAGGGGGTGTCTAAACCCCCCCCCCCCAGCGGGTCGATATTCCCTCTGCGGCTGCTGCGATCCCCAATTGTTTTTAAAAGACTGCTTCGATCACATGGGCAACTGCGAGTTCAGGGAATTGTCAGGAACAAAATCAAGGTGTAAACTGATCAGATGGCTTAGACTGACTGGCTCTCAGGTGTCTGCACCGACTGGATTTAGCCTGACTGGGAGGGGCTGGGTGGCTGACTGGGAGGGGCTGGGGTGGCTGACTGGGAAGGGCTGGAGTGGCTGACTGAGAAGGGTTGGGGTGGCTGACTGGGGGGGTTGGGGTGGCTGACTGGGAGGGGTTGGGGTGGCTGACAGGGAAGGGTTGGGGTGGCTGAATGGGAAGGGTTGGGGTGGCTGAATAGAAAGGGTTGGGTTGGCTGACTGGGAAGGGTTGGGGTGGCTGAATGGAAAGGGTTGGGTTGGCTGACTGGGAAGGGTTGGGGTGGCTGAATGGAAAGGGTTGGGGTGGCTGAATGGAAAGGGTTGGGGTGGCTGACTGGGAAGGGTTGGGGTGGCTGAATGGAAAGGGTTGGGGTGGCTGACTGGGAAGGGTTGGGGTGGCTGAATGGAAAGGGTTGGGGTGGCTGAATGGAAAGGGTTGGGGTGGCTGAATGGAAAGGGTTGGGGTGGCTGAATGGAAAGGGTTGGGGTGGCTGAATGGAAAGGGTTAGGTTGGCTGACTGGGAGGTGCTGGGGTGGCTGACTGGGAGGTGCTGGGGTGGCTGACTAGGAGGTGCTGGGGTGGCTGACTGGGAGGGCTGGGGTGGCTGACTGGGAGGGCTGGGGTGGCTGACTGGGAGGGCTGGGGTGGCTGACTGGAAGGGGTTGGTTTGGCTGACTGGGAAGGGATTGGGGTGGCTGACTGGGAGGGGTTGGGGTAGCTGACTGGGAAGGGTTGGGGTTGGCTGACTGGGAGGGGTTGGGTGGCTGAATGGAAAGGGTTGGGTTGGCTGACTGGGAAGGGTTGGGGTGGCTGAATGGAAAGGGTTGGGGTGGCTGAATGGAAAGGGTTGGGGTGGCTGACTGGGAAGGGTTGGGGTGGCTGAATGGAAAGGGTTGGGGTGGCTGACTGGGAAGGGTTGGGGTGGCTGAATGGAAAGGGTTGGGTTGGCTGAATGGAAAGGGTTGGGGTGGCTGAATGGAAAGGGTTGGGGTGGCTGAATGGAAAGGGTTGGGGTGGCTGAATGGAAAGGGTTAGGTTGGCTGACTGGGAGGTGCTGGGGTGGCTGACTGGGAGGTGCTGGGGTGGCTGACTAGGAGGTGCTGGGGTGGCTGACTGGGAAGGGTTGGGGTGGCTGAATGGAAAGGGTTGGGGTGGCTGAATGGAAAGGGTTGGGGTGGCTGACTGGGAAGGGTTGGGGTGGCTGAATGGAAAGGGTTGGGGTGGCTGACTGGGAAGGGTTGGGGTGGCTGAATGGAAAGGGTTGGGTTGGCTGAATGGAAAGGGTTGGGGTGGCTGAATGGAAAGGGTTGGGGTGGCTGAATGGAAAGGGTTGGGGTGGCTGAATGGAAAGGGTTAGGTTGGCTGACTGGGAGGTGCTGGGGTGGCTGACTGGGAGGTGCTGGGGTGGCTGACTAGGAGGTGCTGGGGTGGCTGACTGGGAGGGCTGGGGTGGCTGACTGGGAGGGCTGGGGTGGCTGACTGGGAGGGCTGGGGTGGCTGACTGGAAGGGGTTGGTTTGGCTGACTGGGAAGGGATTGGGGTGGCTGACTGGGAGGGGTTGGGGTAGCTGACTGGGAAGGGTTGGGGTTGGCTGACTGGGAGGGGTTGGGTGGCTGACTGGGAAGGGTTGGGGTTGGCTGACTGGGAGGGATTGGTGTTGCTGACTGGGAAGGTTGGTGTGGCTGACTGGAAGGGATTGGGGTGGCTGACTGGGAGGGCTGGGGTGGCTGACAGGGAGGGCTGGGGTGGTTTGCCAACTGCATCCAAAATACAAGAAGTTGGTGTCTCAAACTGTGCCGCCCGCAGGCGAGATTCGAACCCTGGCACCCCTAGACCGGGAACGCCACCCGAGGGGACTCTGGCTAACCGTGGCGGCCTCTGCGGCGGCACCGGCAGCCACTTGCGAGATTCACGTGACCATCTTGGACGTTAACGACTGCCGACCCGTGGCCAGCGACCGCGCCCACTACCGCCTGCTGCTAGCGGAGGGCGCCCTGCCAGGAATCGAACTCCTAACCGCCATTCCGGCCGAGGACTGCGACTCGGATCCGGCCAATGGTCGAGTGAGATTCGAAATTGCGGTCGGAAATGAGGACGGCCACTTTGCCATGGACCCGCTGACTGGTGAGTGCGGCCGGCTCTGAGCTAACCCTGACCCCACACCCTGACCCCACACCCTGACCCCACACCCTGACCCCACACCTTGACCCCACACTCTGACCCCTCACCCTGACCCCTCACCCTGACCCGACACCCTGACCCTACACCCTGACCCTACACCTTGACCCCACACCCTGACCCCACACCCTGACCCCACACCCTGACCCCACATCCTGGCCCAACACCTTGACCCCACACCCTGACCCTACACCCTGACCCTACACCTTGACCCCACACCCTGACCCTACACCCTGACCCCGCACCTGACCCCACACCCTGACCCCACACCCTGACCCGACACCCTGACCCTACACCCTGACCCTACACCTTGACCCCAAACCCTGACCCCACACCCTGACCCCACACCCTGACCGCACACCCTGACCCAACACCCTGACCCCACACCCTGACCCTACACCCTGACCCTACACCTTGACCCCACACCCTGACCCTACACCCTGACCCCACACCTGACCCCACACCCTGACCCCACACCCTGACCCCACACCCTGACCCTACACCCTGAACCCACACCCTGACCCCACACCCTGACCCGACATCCTGACCCTACACCCTGACCCTTCACCCTGACCCCACACCCTGACCCCACACCATGACACCACACCCTGACCCTACACCCTGACCCTACACCCTGACCCCACACCCTGACCCCACACCCTGACCCCACACCCTGACCCCACACCCTGACCCGACATCCTGACCCTACACCCTGACCCTTCACCCTGACCCTTCACCCTGACCCCACACCATGACACCACACCCTGACCCCACACCCTGACCCCACACCCTGACCCCACACCCTGACCCCACACCCTTACCCCACACCATGACACCACACCCTGACCCTTCACCCTGAACCCACACCCTGACCCCACACCATGACACCACACCCTGACCCCACACCCTGACCTCACACCCTGACCCCACACCCTGACCCCACAACCTGGCCCTTCATCCTGGCTTCACACCCTGGCTCTACACCCTGGTCCCACACCCTGAACCCACACCCTGACCCAACACCCTGACCCAACACCCTGACCCCACACCCTGACCCCACACCCTGACCTCACACCCTGACCCCACACCCTGACCCCACACCCTGACCCCACACCCTGACCCCACACCCTGACCCCACACCCTGACCCCACACCCTGACCCCACACCCTGACCCCACACTGAGCGCAAACTGGCGCCCAACAGTTGTTCTCCCCCAATGTCCTACTTTACTCACTTCAAAGATTTCCCCTCAAAACCCACTTGAAATCCGGTCGAGCTGATCCGGCCGAGCTGACCGGTGGAGGGGATGAACCAGCGTTATCCTCTGGAGGGGAACGCAGTACGCCTGACAGGGGTCTGCTGGGAGGGGGATGGGGTGGGGAGCACGCAAGGCGGCCAGCATCTTTCACGCGCTGTGTAGCGGGGAGTGGATGGGATAAAAAGAGACAAGGCGAGGCTAACGAAGCATTTTTTATCCCCTTTGACTTTCGCCAGCGTTCCGGCTTGTGCAAGGCGGGTAGGGGAGGGAGGGGGAGCACAGAAACCTGCCAAAGCTCAGAGAGGCGAGGAAGCTGGGATAGTGATGCCGAGAGGCGGGTATCCCATATGGGGAGAATCCGCGGACACCGCGCAAATTCCCGGGGCCAGAGCTGCTCAAATTTATGGCAGATTGCCTGTCAAGAAGGTCCAAGGGGGTCCACATTTTTCCGCGATGGCAACTACTGGAGGCGAAAGTTTTTGGAGTAAATTCTGTTTCCAACCCTAACGCTATTTTACAGCCTCGTTGCTGAGAGCGGGACTCATCTTGCACTTTATTGGCCACTGAGTGAGCTGACTTCAGCTGCGTGATACGCTATGAGTTCCGACCTGTCTATTAGTATGGCTATTATGGATGGCTGTGTTCCTGTACATGCGGTGGCTGTGTTCCTGTACATGCGGTGGCTGTGTTCCTGTACATGCGGTGGCTGTGTTCCTGTACATGCGGTGGCTGTGTTCCTGTACATGCGGTGGCTGTGTTCTTGTACATGCGGTGGCTGTGTTCTTGTACATGCGGTGGCTGTGTTCCTGTACATGCGGTGGCTGTGTTCCTGTACATGCAGTGGCTGTGTTCCTGTACATGCGGTGGCTGTGTTCCTGTACATGCGGTGGCTGTGTTCCTGTACATGCGGTGGCTGTGTTCCTGTACACGAGTTGGCTGTGTTCCTGTACACGAGGTAGCTGTGTTCCTGTACATGAGGTGGCAGTCCCCTATTCCCAATCCTACTTCACCCCAATTCTTAACCAAGTTCTCAGCAGTCTATAGCGAACCTCAAACCAACACCCTGCAGGACGCCTGACCACAACCAATGTGACCATCGACCGAGAAGCATCTGACCGATTCGAGCTGGTGGTGTCCCTGACAGACCAGGGCAGCCCGGCCCTGACCAGTCCCGTACTCATCGAGATCCAGGTGCTCGACATCAACGACTCGCCACCCAGCTTCCTGGAGCGCCAGTTCAGCTTCGCCGCGTTCGACGGGGCGCCGGACGATTGGGAGAACCTTCCCGACGGATGTGAGCAGCTGATGGGATCTGACAGGCGGGGATTCGGTTGCTGAGCTTAAAAAACGCACAAAAAAATCATGCTGAAAACTGGGAACTCCGCCCCCGCGCCGCGGCAAGGCGTGACTGACCTACCTGAACTTTAAAATCCAACCCGGATTGTGAGAAGGGTCGATTTTTTTGTCTAATGAGCCGCTCGAAGTAGGCGCGGATAATTAATTGTATTCCGGCAGGGCGCCTCAGCCCCAGCGCTGGTCTCCATTTTCACTGAGTCCAATCCGTCCCGGGTGAGTACTGAGCAGCCGGCAGGAAAGCCGATGCCCTGCCCGGCTCTTCTGCTCCTCTAGCCGGCCTTCCGTGACGGATTCTCATTGTCAAGTCGGGCTTTGGTTGGACTTGCTTGGGTAGTTAGTTCATCCGAGGGCGTCCGCGTGAGTTTAATTCAAATCGTCAACAAAGGCAGTATTGTGCAATAATGTACTTTAGACTTAGTCTGTTAAGGTACATTTTATAATTTTATGCAGCATTAAGAAAATGTCACTAGATTTTTTTATCGTTTTTGAATTGCTGCTGTGACTCAATATTTAGCTAAGCCTGCCTGACACAGTAGATGAATAGCCTGAATGTACATGTAGGCTATCAAGCGTACATTCCTTATCTTTGGGCGGGGCTTTACTGTCCCAAACACCAGCCCAACCCAATCGATAACTAGCAAATTTAATTGTATGTACATTGCGGGCGTCCCTCTTACCCCCATCCCACCCCATTCCTCTGTTCTTCTAAGCTGGTAGAACGAGCAGCAGATCGACAAAATTAAGAGACCTTAACCCCTTCTAAATATCAGATAGACTATTAGCCAATAGGCAGGAATTTACTAATCCTGTCTGACATTTGTAGTATATTAATAGCCTGAAAGTACACGTAGGCTATATATCAAGTGTACATTCCTTATCTTTTGGGCGGGGCTTTTCTGCCCCACCCAACCCCAAACACAGCCCCAACCCAATCGATAGCTAGCGTTAATTTACTTGTATGTACATTGCGGGCGTCCCTCTTACCCCCACCCCACCCCCACCCCATTCCTCTGTTCTTCTAAGCTAGCCTCTGGTAAAACGAGAAGATCGACAAAATTAAAAGACTTAACCCCTTCTAAATATCAGATAGACGTGTTTAATTTGTTTAGCTGCCAGCATTATTGTTACATTGCGATCAACTAAAGTACACTTTCAATCCGTTCAGTTCAAACTTCAGAAATTTTATGTGCTGTGTATCCATCTCTGGAATTTAAATCCTTGTTAGTTGTTTATGTCGTATCGAAAGAGGGGCTCATGCATGACCGTCTCTGTGATTTAAAAACCCCATTTGATTGCTAAGCCTATTCCGAGTAATTTCAGAATACCAAGTGCCCCTACTCCTATCCTATACGCTGTAAAACAGGATATTTTACGTCGTAGCTTCAAAGATCAAGGATGCTGAGTGTTTTGAGCGTAACAATCTTGATCACCAACCGGTTGATGAAGTTTCGGGCTAGCTGTTGCTGGGTGCCTTTACTATATCTGTACATGTAGTTCTACCGTCCCCCGGCCAGACCCACAGCGCCGGCCAGCTCCAGTGTCCGACAGTCATCTGCGTCTCCACCAGCGATTCCCCTGGGCCGCCTGGCCGCAGCCGATCCCGACTCGGACCCGGACAACTCCGCCATCGCCTTCTCGCTGGTCGACGGCGGCGAGGATTCGGCAACTGCCAGTCTCGGCTTGGACCGGGGCACCGGCCAGCTGTGGCTGCGGCCGCGGACCTCGGCGCGCTGGCAGCGGACGGCCATCATCAGAGCACTGGCCATCGCGGTGGATCCCGGCCGTCCGGAGTACTCGGCCAGCGCCAACGTTCAGGTCACCCTGCTCCGGGCCGACGACAGCCTTCAGCAGATGCCGTCGAAGCCTGACGGCCACGAAATGATCGACCTTGGCGTGCCGGAGGGCGTGGTGTTTCCGCTGCCTGAGGACGCGCTGCCGGGGTCCGCCGTGCCCGGGGCCATCGCGGTGCCCGCCGCCGGCTGGCCGGCCGTCGCTGTGCTGCTCAGACTGACTGGTAGGATGGGGCTCTTGGGGGGAAGCTGGACTAAAGATCTGGGATGGGGATCAGGGAACAGAAGCTGATTCGATGGAGATGAGAGGCTGGTTAGATGAGGATCATGGGGAGCAGAAGGGATCAGGTGCTTTAGAGCCGATTAAAAAATCCTCACTTTCAGGCGCCGGCAGCGAAGATTTCTACCTGCCCCAGCTCGGAGGCCGCCTGACCGTTGCTAGGCGGCTGAACTGCAGCCGGCGGAGCCGCTACCGCCTGCGGCTGGTCGGCTTTGACGGGCTGCGGGTGGCCAGCAGGACGGTGAGGATGAGGCTTGGAGCTGATGCTGAGGCTGAGGCTCCGAATGGATGAGGCTTGGAGCTGATGCTGAGGCTCTGAATGGATGAGGCTTGGAGCTGATGCTGAGGCTCTGAATGGATGAGGCTTGGAGCTGATGCTGAGGCTCTGAATGGATGAGGCTTGGAGCTGATGCTAAGGCTCTGAATAGATGAGGCTTGGAGCTGATGATGAGGCTCTGAATGGATGAGGCTTGGGGCTGATGCTGAGGCTCTGAATGGATGAGGCTGGTATTCAATGATGAGGCTCTGAATGGATGAGGCTGGTATTCAATGATGAGGCTCTGAATGGATGTGGGTAGAGGCTGGTATTCAATGATGAGGCTCTGAATGGATGTGGGTAGAGGCTGGTATTCAATGATGAGGCTCTGAATGGATGTGGGTAGAGGCTGGTATTCAATGATGAGGCTCTGAATGGATGTGGGTAGAGGCTAGGAGCAGCTGATTGCCGCATTCCAACGTAACCCCACAGCTTGAGGTCTCGCTGCAGCCGGGCCGAGGCCGCAGCCCGCAGTTCTCGCTGCCGAAGTACGAACTGGAAGTGTCCGAGGCGGCTCCCGTGGACGGCGCGGACCTCCTGACCGTGTCGGCGGTGGACCCGGACCCGGCGCCGCTACTGCAGCCGGAGTCGCAGCTGTTCCAGCCTCTGCCTCTGCAGTTCTCCATCTACTCGGCTGAGCAGTCGGCCAGCCTCCGCTTGTTCTCCATCAACCCGCTGACTGGCGCCGTGTCGCTGGCGGCCTCGGCCGACGGTCTGGACTTCGAGACCTCCAGCCGGCACCGATTACTGCTGCGTGTCGCGGCGCCTCGGTACGGTGCGCCTGGCCGTCGGCGCGCCGGCTTCGCCTGGCTGACCGTCCGAGTTCTCGACGCCAACGAGGCGGCGCCGGCGCTGGCGGCCTCCGTCGGATTGGCGGAGCTGCGGGCTGGCGCCGAGGCAGGCCGTCCGCTGGGCCGGCTGCGCGGATTCGATTCCGATGCTGCGGGCGAGGTCGAGGGCGATGGCGAGCTGGTGTACGACATCCAGTCAGGTGAGACTGAGAGTCAGGTGAGACTGAGAGTTAGGTGAGACTGAGAGTCAGGTGAGACTGAGAGAGTCAGGTGAGACCGAGAGTCAGGTGAGACTGAGAGTTAGGTGAGACTGAGAGTCAGGTGAGACTGAGAGAGTCAGGTAAGACCGAGAGTCAGGTTAGACTGGGAGAGTCAAGTTGAGACTGAGAGAGTCAAGTGAGACTAAGAGAGTCAAGTTGAGACTGAGAGAGTCAAGTGAGACTAAGAGAGTCAAGTTGAGACTGAGAGAGTCAAGTTGAGACTGGAAGAGTCAGGTGAGACTGAGAGAGTCAAGTGAGACCGAGAGTCAGGTGAGACTGAGAGTCAGGTGAGACTGAGAGTCAGGTGAGACTGAGAGTCAGGTGAGACTGAGGGAGTCAAAGTTGAGACTGGAAGAGTCAGGTGAGACTGAGAGAGTCAGGTGAGACTGAGAGAGTCAGGTGAGACTGAGGGAGTCAGGTGAGACCGAGAGTCAGGTGAGACCGAGAGTCAGGTGAGACTGAGAGTCAGGTGAGACTGAGAGTTAGGTGAGACTGAGAGTCAGGTGAGACTGAGGGAGTCAAAGTTGAGACTGAAAGAGTCAGGTGAGACTGAGAGAGTCAGGTGAGACCGAGAGTCAGGTGAGACTGGGAGAGTCAAGTTGAGACTGAGAGAGAGAGTCAAGTTGAGACTGAGAGAGTCAAGTGAGACTAAGAGAGTCAGGTGAGACTGAGAGAGTCAAGTTGAGACTGGGAGAGTCAGGTGAGACTGAGAGAGTCAGGTGGGACCGAGAGTCAGGTGAGACTGAGAGAGTCAGGTGGGACGAGAGTCAGGTGAGACCGAGAGTCAGGTGAGACCGAGAGTCAGGTGAGATCGAGAGTCAGGTGAGACCGAGAGTCAGGTGAGACTGAGAGTCAGGTGAGACTGAGGGAGTCAAAGTTTTGACTGGGAAAGTCAGGTGAGGCTGAAAGAGTCAGGTGAGACTGGGAGAATTTAGTTGAGACTGAAAGAGTCAGGTGAGACCAAGAGAGTCAGGTGAGACTGGGAGAATTAAGTTGAGACTGAAAGAGTCAGGTGAGACCAAGAGAGTCAGGTGGGACTGGGAGAATTAAGTTGAGGCTGAAAGAGTCAGGTGAGACCAAGAGAGTCAGGTGGGATTACAAGCAGCTTCATAATGTTCTTTTAAAGAATCAAAACTGTGGTCAATATGGTTAATTAGTGAGATTCCAGGAATACTTGCCAGACAGGCACTTTAGGTATGCGGTGGTCCCGCCAATAAACCTATCAGACACCGCCAACTAACAAGGCGCAGGTACAGCAAATTCATAAATTAGCCTAATTTCCTAAGTCTGTTATCAGCGGCTACAGCAGGCGTTTGCACTCTTGGCATCGAAAGGGCGCAGTCGATATTGGAGTGGGCAGCCGTAGAGTTCCCATGTCTGGATTGCAACTCCCCATTGACAGGCAGCACGGGAATTCCCTTTCCCATGAACCGGCAGTGTAGGAAGGCACTGGTGCCCAGACTGCAGACTGCAAGTGCAGACGGTTCGGGGGCGGCAGATCGAACAAGAATCCCAAGATCACTCTGGGCGATACGGGCGACGGCACAGCAATTAGCCCCCGGAGCTAAAACTGGCTTCCCCTTTTTGTGGAAGTGAAAAATCTTGCTTACCTTTATTGTCTCTCCGCTGGGTGGCTTTGCTTTGCGTTTTTGTCTGGCGCTTGGACTTCTTGCGGCGCCTGTCGCAACCCCTTCGACTTCATAAATGCGTCACTCCATAAATACCTCTTCTGCTTTTGCTCCGCCCATCAAACTGGCAGGAACAGGAACAGAACAGGAACAGAACAGGAACAGAACAGGAACAGAACAGGAACAGCAGGAACAGGACAGGAACAGAACAGGAACAGAACAGGAACAGAACAGGAACAGCAGGAACAGGACAGGAACAGAACAGGAACAGAACAGGAACAGAACAGGAACAAAACAGGAACAGAACAGGAACAGCAGGAACAGGACAGGAACAGAACAGGAACAGAATAGGAACAGGACAGGAACAGAACAGGAACAGAACAGGAACAAAACAGGACAGGAACAAAACAGGAACAGAACAGGAACAGAACAGGAACAAGACAGGAACAGAACAGGAACAAAACAGGAACAAAACAGGAACAGAACAGGAACAGAACAGGAACAAGACAGGAACAGAACAGGAACAACAGGAACAAGGCAGGAACAGAACAGGAACAGAACAGGAACAAGACAGGAACAGAACAGGAACAACAGGAACAAGGCAGGAACAGAACAGGAACAGAACAGGAACAAGGCAGGAACAGAACAGGAACAAGACAGGAACAACAGGAACAGAACAGGAGCAGAACAGGAATAAGGCAGGAACAGAACAGGAACAACAGGAATAAGGCAGGAACAGAACAGGAACAGAACAGGAACAGAACAGGAACAAGACAGGAACAGAACAGGAACAACAGGAACAAGGCAGGAATAGGACAGGAATAGAAAAGGTGCAGAAACTCACAAAACATCTTTGCAGTCATCAAATCACCAATCTTCTTAAATGCCTGTTAACTGAGTCCTGACTGCGGCTTCCACAAAAGCAGAAATTATTTTCATAGCAAACAGAGAAGCCTCTGGGAATCAGCGCTGCTTTGTGGTTGCAGCAGCATCCCATGGTAGAACGCTGGCTGGAAAGGAAATGACAACATTGATGTTAGCAAAATAAACCTAACGAGGGGAAACGAGATGGGACATGGGGCAGGAAATAAGATAGGAATGAGACGTGGAATGTGATGGAAAATGAGTTGGGGAATGAGATGGGGAATGAGAGGGGGAATGAGATGGAGAATGAGAGCGGGAATGAGGGGGGAATGAGATGGGGAATGAGAGGGGGAATGAGATGGGGAATGAGATGGGGAATGAGATGGGGAATGAGAGGGGGAATGAGATGGGGAATGAGATGGGGAATGAGAGGGGGAATGAGAGGAGAAATGAGAGGGGAATGAGGGGGGAATGAGAGGAGAAATGAGAGGGAGGATACGAGGATACGAGCGGTCACCTGCACTCACTCGAGCCGAAGTCTTGAGAGCCATCAAATAATTATTATTCCACTCTCAGCCCGGCGCTGCAGGTCACGTGGCGCAGGCAAGTGCGGATTTTTACCCCCCCCCCCAGCAAGCCGGCTCGGGGGATCGAACTCAGCCAGCAATTTGGGAATCCCTGCCGGCCCTCAGTATGAAGAAATGTAGCGAAGATGCCACACTGGGCACTTCTGCCTTCCAGCTCTCTCCCGTAAAAGGATTATGCTAATCCGAGCCGGACTGAGCCGGGACTGATCCCCCGCGGGCTGTCCGGCTCCAGGGACTCGCGGCAGGCTGGGAGTTCCCCTGTTGAACACCGGTGCCTCGGCGCCGCCCGCAGTACTTTTCTTTTAGTTTTTCTGCGTCATACGGCCTTGAAGTGCCCCGCTAATTGCAAGGGGGTTTCTGAGCTCACTGAGTACAGACTGGGCATCCGGGGAGACTCTCGGTTGAGTTTAAAAACCAGATGGGGATTTCAGTTTTTTAGTTCCCTATAGATCCCAGGAAAACGAATTATAGAATGAGATTCAGGGCGATGGGATTCGAGCTTCACTGAGGTGGGATTCGAGCTTCAGTGAGGTCGGATTTGAGCTTCAGTGAGGTGGGATTCGAGCTTCAGTGAGGTGGGATTTGAGCTTCAGTGAGGTGGGATTCGAGCTTCAGGGCGGAGGGATTCGAGCTTCACTGAGGTGGGATTCGAGCTTCAGTGAGATGGGATTCGAGCTTCAGTGAGGTGGGATTCGAGCTTCAGTGAGGTGGGATTCGAGCTTCAGGAATGTGAGACTCGAGCTTCAGGGCGATGGGACTCGAGCTTCAGGGCGATGGGAGCTTCAGGAAAGGAACCCAGCTTCTGAGAGAAGGATTATTAGTGAACCCCCTACTAACTGGCAGGCAACCAGCTTGGACTCTTCGCCATCGACCCGCTGACCGGCCGCATCCGCGCTGCTCTACCGGTCAACCCAGCCGCGGTCTCGACCGTGCCCCACCGCCTTACTGTTACCGTCTCGGACGGTGGCCGGCCGCCTCTGACCGCCAGCTACCCGCTGACCATCGCCGCAGCGCCGTCGCCACCGTCGCCGACTGAGGAGTCACCGCCATGGAGCTCGCAGCCGCCGCTGACGGTGTCGCCCCGGTCCGCCCTGGTTGCCGTCTCGGAGGCCGCCGATCAGCTGCGCGCTTTTCTAACCATTGTTGACGTCACCGGAGCTCCGCCCGGACATCCGATCGGTCTCAGCGTGTCCGAGCTGGCCGGCCCGGCCACCCCCGCCTCCGCCGCGCTGTTCATCTCCGCTGCGACCGGCGCTCCGGACCGCGAGGCTGCGGGCGGCGACCTGCGGCGGCTGCGCGTCACGGCGCGCGACCTCTGGACCGGCCGGACCGGCGCCGCCGACCTCTCCGTCCTCATCGAAGATGCCAACGACAACCGTCCCGAGTTCGAGTCCACTGCCGGCCGGCTGTCCGGCAAATTGTCCAGCAGCAGCAGCCTTGTCCTCGATGCGTCCGGGCGGGCGCCGCTGCGGGTGCGCGCCACGGACGGGGATCTTGGCGCCAACGCAATGGTGACCTACGAGATCCCGGAGGTGCAGGCGGCGCGCATCTTTGCTGTCGACCCCGACGTCGGCGTCTTGCGCCTCCGACCGCAGAGTCTGCAGGCGTCGCAGCTGATGCCGCGGGTCTTCGACTTCCGCGTGTTCGCCCGCGACCGCGGCAGCCCGACGTCGCTGCGCAGCCTCCGACATCTCAGCGTTCGAGTCGAACTCGACGGCCCGCCGCCACAGTCTCCGAACTTCATCCAAGTCTGGCCCTCGGCCAACCTGAGGCTCGAACTTCCGACCTACCCGGGAATGCGGCTGGCGCGCCTGCTGGGAGCGGCGCGGTCCGCCGTCCGCCTCGCCGATGAGTCGGGCGCTGCCGTCAGCTTCGTGCAGCTCGACCCCGACACCGGCTGGCTGACTGCGGCACTGGAGACCCCGACGGCACCGCTGACCCCTGGACGGCGCAACCTGACGCTGATGACATCATCCGGTGGCCGCCGCGGCCGGAGTCTTGGCAACATCAGCGTCTCAGTTGTCGCAGCCACCGAGGCCGCAATCTTAACGTTGCGCCCGGAAGGCCTGGCGGTCACCATCCAGGAGGAGACCACGGCGCCGCGGCTTGTTGACTTTCGAGCTCGGCCAAGGCCGATCGGACAGCCGGTCGGTTACAGCCTGGCCGGGCCGGGCGCCATCCACACCGGACATTTCGCCGTGCACCCGACCACCGGCCGACTGTCCGCGACATCCGGCATCGACGCTGACGGCTTGCGCGGCGCCCACGGCGGCCCGGACCGGCGACTCGCCGTCAACATCCGCGTGGACGGCCTCGGCCGGCGCGTCGGCCGCGGTGTCGTGTTTGTCGACGTGTCCGACATCAACGACAATTCGCCCCGGCTGCTTGGGCAGCCGTACGGTGCCATCCTGCGCCCGGCGGCCGCCGTCCCCGGCCGGCACCTCCTGACGTTGCGGGCCCTGGACGCCGACTCTGGCATGTTCGGTGACGTCACCTACCAGCTGGACGCTTCGGTGACCTCGCCGGAGTTCCGCGACGCTTTCGTGCTGAACGCCAGCCACGGCGGCCTCAGCCTGCGGCGCGCCCTGCCGTCCGGCGCCGTCGCCCTCGTTGGCGTTCGAGCCGCTGACGGCGGAGGCCGCTCGGTTGGGGCGGTGGCGCGGGTGGCGGTGCTGCTGGCCGGCCAGCCGATCTTTCGGCCGGAGTTCCGCGCCGTCGCGGCCCCCGAATCGCTCTCGATTGGTGCCCTGGTGGCCCTCGTGTCAGCGGAGGTCGGCGAAGGCGGCGGCGAGTTCGGGCTGGTGTACGAGATCGAGTCTGGCGATGGAGACGGCCTGTTCTGGCTGGACTTTGGCCTGGGTGAGCGGCGCTTTAGGCTGATGGGGGACAGAAATTTTTGTTTTTTGGGGTGAATTCCGCACAGTTCTTGCTAATAGGGAATTCCCTAAAATACTTGCTAATAGGGGGATTCCCTAAAGTACTTGCTAATGGGGGGATTCCCTAAAGTACTTTGTAATAGGGGTATTCCCTAAAGTACTTGGTAATAGGGGGATTCCCTAAAGTACTTGCTAATGGGGGGATTCCCTAAAGTACTTTGTAATAGGGGTATTCCCTAAAGTACTTGGTAATAGGGGGATTCCCTAAAGTACTTGCTAATAAGGGGGATTCCCTAAAGTACTTTGTAATAGGGGTATTCCCTAAAGTACTTGGTAATAGGGGGATTCCCTAAAGTACTTGCTAATGGGGGGATTCCCTAAAGTACTTTGTAATAGGGGTATTCCCTAAAGTACTTGGTAATAGGGGGATTCCCTAAAGTACTTGCTAATAAGGGGGATTCCCTAAAGTATTTGCTAATAGAGGGATTCCCTAAAGTACTTGCTAATGGGGGATTCCCTAAAGTACTTGCTAATGGGGGATTCCCTAAAGTACTTGCTAATGGGGGATTCCCTAAAGTACTTGCTAATAGGGGGATTCCCTAAAGTACTTGCTAATAGGGGGATTCCCTAAAGTACTTGCTAATAGGGGGATTCCCTAAAGTACTTGCTAATAGAAACTCCCAAAGTACTTTATTATAGTGAATTCCATAGTATTTTTGCTGATACCAAAATTTCCCAAGTATAGATAATGGGGATTCCAAAAATACTCGTTAATAAGGGAAGTCCCAAAACTATTCCAAACTATGCGGGTTTTTATGACACCAGAAAATTTGCATAAGATAGAAATTTCTAAACTTCGCACCTTCATTCCAGGCCTCAACTCTGACAGACACTGTAAGTTGGACGAGTTTCTGCCGGCTTTTGCTTTTGTTGTTGAACTCGAAAATTTCAATTTCTCCTCTCCCAACGCCAGCCTCTGCAAGCCAATCACTCAACCGAAATTGCCAACCAAAAATATTTGACCGGCTACTTAAAAATTTCTTCGATCATCTTGGGACTCTGCTGATCAGACAGAGGGGGGAGCCGTCCTGAGAAGATTGATGCGCAAGGCGGACTGCTGTGTTTGCGCAGTGCCAGCTGGCTCTCCGGAGCGGCCGCCCGATATCAGTTCCCCCCCCCCAATTTTCCCATATCATTTTCCTGTCCCGGAGCTGCTGGGACTCCGCAGATGAAGAGGAGGCGGCTCTCCAGGGAGCAGCAAAAATGAAGCGAAAATTGGGAACGTTGGCAACTCCGCCTGTGGCTGCCTGGGACAGCGGGCTGAGGGGCGACTGCGGGGCTGGTCTCCGAGATGGGGAGAAGGCAATTACTTGGGAACGGACGAAATTACATGTCGCCCTGGCGGACAAAATTACCTATATTAAGGACCAAAAATCTCGAACCGATTCCTAACAGCTTCGAGGATTTCGAATTAATTGTCTCTCCAGGCTACTAGTGGAACAAAGAGTAAGTAATATCGAAGTATTTCCCTGCCTACGGCAGTAGGAATGCTGCTGCGAGACAATCAAAACAGAAATTATATAGGGATATACAAAAAAACAAACTGAAAAATAAAAAATCGAGATCGAAAATTAAGGGATACTAATACTTCTAGGTGTAGCAGCGGATACAACTGACTCACATTTCACACACGTGAAGCATTCACTGCTGAAGAAAAAGGCCAAAACGAAAACTGCTTTCACTAAAAGCTCAGCACCCCGTCATCGCTTTTTAATGTCTCTGCTCCTTGAGTTTGAGTGATATTGCAGAGCTAGGCCTGGCTCTTTGTTCTAAGTATAGGACAGCCAAGGCTGCCAAATATTGCCAAGGCACAGCCAAGGCTGCTAAGATATACAGAGGCCAGTGACTCAGTTAGATGAAGATTATAACGGTTGCAGGAGCTCTGTGTGTTTGAGTGAAAATTCTGAGTTGGGGCTGGCTCTTTGTTCTAAATAGGACAGCCAAGGCTGCTAAGATATACAGAGGCCAGTGAGTCAGTTAGATGAAGATTATAACGGTTGCAGGAGCTCTGTGTGTTTGAGTGAAAATGCTGAGTTAGACCATGCCAGACGGACTGTTTGTCGCAGAGTAAGGCTAACCTGTGCCTATTTAATTGTTTTCTGTTCTTTCAAAACTATATACCTTTCATTATCGATTTCTCCTCAACTCCAGCCACACATGGTTCAAGCAACTTTTCACCTTTTCTCATTGTTTACGAGCTAGCTCAAACCCTAATCTTTATCTTTGCGACCCTAGAATTGCATGTTCTGTGTTTTATCTAAATAAGCTCGCGTACGGCCTTGGCCTTGCCCTCATCTCGATTCTTCCCACCTTCGCCTTCTAATTTTATTTGCATCCATTTCGTAACTCGTTCAGCCAACCTGCTAAAGTGACAGTCATCGTACTGGCATCTTTTTCAATTATGCGCTTTTGATATTTTAAATACACAATATAACTGTTGCTGGGACATTCAGCGGTAGGTACATAAAAGTGAGTCAGTTAGATGAGGATTATAGCGACTGCAACAGCTCTGTGTGTTTGAGTGATATTGCAGAGCTAGGCCTGGCTCTTTGTTCTAAGTAGCTCTGTGGGTGGTAATACCAAGGCTGCCAATGCTGCCGAGGCACAGCCAAGGCTGCTAAGCTATACCGAGGCCGGTGAGTCAGTTAGAGGAAGATTATAACGGTTCCAAGAGCTCTGTGCGTTTGAGTGATATTGCAGAGCAGGGCCTGGCTCTTTGTTCTAAGTATAGGACAGCCAAGGCTGCTAAGATATACAGAGGCCAGTGACTCAGTTAGATGAAGATTATAACGGTTCCAAGAGCTCTGTGTGTTTGAGTGATATTGCAGAGCTAGGCCTGGCTCTTTGATCTAAGTAGCTCTGTGGGTGGTACTGCCAAGGCTGCCAATGCTGCCAAGGAACAGCCAAGGCTGCTAAGATATACAGAGGCCGGTGAGTCAGTTAGATGAAGATTATAACGGTTCCAAGAGCTCTGTGTGTTTGAGTGATATTGCAGAGCTAGGCCTGGCTCTTTGTTCTAAGTATAGGACAGCCATGGCTGCCAATACTGCCAAGGCACAGCCAAGGCTGCTAAGATATACAGAGGCCGGTGAGTCAGTTAGATGAAGATTATAACGGTTCCAAGAGCTCTGTGTGTTTGAGTGAAAATGCTGAGTTGGGGCTGGCTCTTTGTTCTAAGTATAGGACAGCCAAGGCTGCTAAGATATACAGAGGCCAGTGAGTCAGTTAGATGAAGATTATAACGGTTCCAAGAGCTCTGTGTGTTTGAGTGATATTGCAGAGCTGGGCCTGGCTCTTTGTTCTAAGTAGCTCTGTGGGTGGTACTGCCAAGGCTGCCAATACTGCCAAGGCACAGCCAAGGCTGCTAAGATATACAGAGGCCGGTGAGTGAGTTAGATGAAGATTATAACGGTTCCAAGAGCTCTGTGTGTTTGAGTGATATTGCAGAGCTAGGCCTGGCTCTTTGATCTAAGTAGCTCTGTGGGTGGTACTGCCAAGGCTGCCAATACTGCCAAGGCACAGCCAAGGCTGCTAAGATATACAGAGGCCAGTGACTCAGTTAGATGAAGATTATAACGGTTGCAGGAGCTCTGTGTGTTTGAGTGAAAATTCTGAGTTGGGGCTGGCTCTTTGTTCTAAATAGGACAGCCAAGGCTGCTAAGATATACAGAGGCCAGTGAGTCAGTTAGATGAAGATTATAACGGTTGCAGGAGCTCTGTGTGTTTGAGTGAAAATGCTGAGTTAGACCATGCCAGACGGACTGTTTGTCGCAGAGTAAGGCTAACCTGTGCCTATTTAATTGTTTTCTGTTCTTTCAAAACTATATACCTTTCATTATCGATTTCTCCTCAACTCCAGCCACACATGGTTCAAGCAACTTTTCACCTTTTCTCATTGTTTACGAGCTAGCTCAAACCCTAATCTTTATCTTTGCGACCCTAGAATTGCATGTTCTGTGTTTTATCTAAATAAGCTCGCGTACGGCCTTGGCCTTGCCCTCATCTCGATTCTTCCCACCTTCGCCTTCTAATTTTATTTGCATCCATTTCGTAACTCGTTCAGCCAACCTGCTAAAGTGACAGTCATCGTACTGGCATCTTTTTCAATTATGCGCTTTTGATATTTTAAATACACAATATAACTGTTGCTGGGACATTCAGCGGTAGGTACATAAAAGTGAGTCAGTTAGATGAGGATTATAGCGACTGCAACAGCTCTGTGTGTTTGAGTGATATTGCAGAGCTAGGCCTGGCTCTTTGTTCTAAGTAGCTCTGTGGGTGGTAATACCAAGGCTGCCAATGCTGCCGAGGCACAGCCAAGGCTGCTAAGCTATACCGAGGCCGGTGAGTCAGTTAGAGGAAGATTATAACGGTTCCAAGAGCTCTGTGCGTTTGAGTGATATTGCAGAGCAGGGCCTGGCTCTTTGTTCTAAGTATAGGACAGCCAAGGCTGCTAAGATATACAGAGGCCAGTGACTCAGTTAGATGAAGATTATAACGGTTCCAAGAGCTCTGTGTGTTTGAGTGATATTGCAGAGCTAGGCCTGGCTCTTTGATCTAAGTAGCTCTGTGGGTGGTACTGCCAAGGCTGCCAATGCTGCCAAGGAACAGCCAAGGCTGCTAAGATATACAGAGGCCGGTGAGTCAGTTAGATGAAGATTATAACGGTTCCAAGAGCTCTGTGTGTTTGAGTGATATTGCAGAGCTAGGCCTGGCTCTTTGTTCTAAGTATAGGACAGCCATGGCTGCCAATACTGCCAAGGCACAGCCAAGGCTGCTAAGATATACAGAGGCCGGTGAGTCAGTTAGATGAAGATTATAACGGTTCCAAGAGCTCTGTGTGTTTGAGTGAAAATGCTGAGTTGGGGCTGGCTCTTTGTTCTAAGTATAGGACAGCCAAGGCTGCTAAGATATACAGAGGCCAGTGAGTCAGTTAGATGAAGATTATAACGGTTCCAAGAGCTCTGTGTGTTTGAGTGATATTGCAGAGCTGGGCCTGGCTCTTTGTTCTAAGTAGCTCTGTGGGTGGTACTGCCAAGGCTGCCAATACTGCCAAGGCACAGCCAAGGCTGCTAAGATATACAGAGGCCGGTGAGTGAGTTAGATGAAGATTATAACGGTTCCAAGAGCTCTGTGTGTTTGAGTGATATTGCAGAGCTAGGCCTGGCTCTTTGATCTAAGTAGCTCTGTGGGTGGTACTGCCAAGGCTGCCAATACTGCCAAGGCACAGCCAAGGCTGCTAAGATATACAGAGGCCAGTGACTCAGTTAGATGAAGATTATAACGGTTGCAGGAGCTCTGTGTGTTTGAGTGAAAATTCTGAGTTGGGGCTGGCTCTTTGTTCTAAATAGGACAGCCAAGGCTGCTAAGATATACAGAGGCCAGTGAGTCAGTTAGATGAAGATTATAACGGTTGCAGGAGCTCTGTGTGTTTGAGTGAAAATGCTGAGTTAGACCATGCCAGACGGACTGTTTGTCGCAGAGTAAGGCTAACCTGTGCCTATTTAATTGTTTTCTGTTCTTTCAAAACTATATACCTTTCATTATCGATTTCTCCTCAACTCCAGCCACACTTGGTTCAAGCAACTTTTCACCTTTTCTCATTGTTTACGAGCTAGCTCAAACCCTAATCTTTATCTTTGCGACCCTAGAATTGCATGTTCTGTGTTTTATCTAAATAAGCTCGCGTACGGCCTTGGCCTTGCCCTCATCTCGATTCTTCCCACCTTCGCCTTCTAATTTTATTTGCATCCATTTCGTAACTCGTTCAGCCAACCTGCTAAAGTGACAGTCATCGTACTGGCATCTTTTTCAATTATGCGCTTTTGATATTTTAAATACACAATATAACTGTTGCTGGGACATTCAGCGGCAGGTACATAAAAGTGAGTCAGTTAGATGAGGATTATAGCGACTGCAACAGCTCTGTGTGTTTGAGTGATATTGCAGAGCTAGGCCTGGCTCTTTGTTCTAAGTAGCTCTGTGGGTGGTAATACCAAGGCTGCCAATGCTGCCGAGGCACAGCCAAGGCTGCTAAGCTATACCGAGGCCGGTGAGTCAGTTAGAGGAAGATTATAACGGTTCCAAGAGCTCTGTGCGTTTGAGTGATATTGCAGAGCAGGGCCTGGCTCTTTGTTCTAAGTATAGGACAGCCAAGGCTGCTAAGATATACAGAGGCCAGTGAGTCAGTTAGATGAAGATTATAACGGTTCCAAGAGCTCTGTGTGTTTGAGTGATATTGCAGAGCTAGGCCTGGCTCTTTGATCTAAGTAGCTCTGTGGGTGGTACTGCCAAGGCTGCCAATGCTGCCAAGGAACAGCCAAGGCTGCTAAGATATACAGAGGCCGGTGAGTCAGTTAGATGAAGATTATAACGGTTCCAAGAGCTCTGTGTGTTTGAGTGATATTGCAGAGCTAGGCCTGGCTCTTTGTTCTAAGTATAGGACAGCCATGGCTGCCAATACTGCCAAGGCACAGCCAAGGCTGCTAAGATATACAGAGGCCGGTGAGTCAGTTAGATGAAGATTATAACGGTTCCAAGAGCTCTGTGTGTTTGAGTGAAAATGCTGAGTTGGGGCTGGCTCTTTGTTCTAAGTATAGGACAGCCAAGGCTGCTAAGATATACAGAGGCCAGTGAGTCAGTTAGATGAAGATTATAACGGTTCCAAGAGCTCTGTGTGTTTGAGTGATATTGCAGAGCTGGGCCTGGCTCTTTGTTCTAAGTAGCTCTGTGGGTGGTACTGCCAAGGCTGCCAATACTGCCAAGGCACAGCCAAGGCTGCTAAGATATACAGAGGCCGGTGAGTGAGTTAGATGAAGATTATAACGGTTCCAAGAGCTCTGTGTGTTTGAGTGATATTGCAGAGCTAGGCCTGGCTCTTTGATCTAAGTAGCTCTGTGGGTGGTACTGCCAAGGCTGCCAATACTGCCAAGGCACAGCCAAGGCTGCTAAGATATACAGAGGCCAGTGACTCAGTTAGATGAAGATTATAACGGTTGCAGGAGCTCTGTGTGTTTGAGTGAAAATTCTGAGTTGGGGCTGGCTCTTTGTTCTAAATAGGACAGCCAAGGCTGCTAAGATATACAGAGGCCAGTGAGTCAGTTAGATGAAGATTATAACGGTTGCAGGAGCTCTGTGTGTTTGAGTGAAAATGCTGAGTTAGACCATGCCAGACGGACTGTTTGTCGCAGAGTAAGGCTAACCTGTGCCTATTTAATTGTTTTCTGTTCTTTCAAAACTATATACCTTTCATTATCGATTTCTCCTCAACTCCAGCCACACTTGGTTCAAGCAACTTTTCACCTTTTCTCATTGTTTACGAGCTAGCTCAAACCCTAATCTTTATCTTTGCGACCCTAGAATTGCATGTTCTGTGTTTTATCTAAATAAGCTCGCGTACGGCCTTGGCCTTGCCCTCATCTCGATTCTTCCCACCTTCGCCTTCTAATTTTATTTGCATCCATTTCGTAACTCGTTCAGCCAACCTGCTAAAGTGACAGTCATCGTACTGGCATCTTTTTCAATTATGCGCTTTTGATATTTTAAATACACAATATAACTGTTGCTGGGACATTCAGCGGCAGGTACATAAAAGTGAGTCAGTTAGATGAGGATTATAGCGACTGCAACAGCTCTGTGTGTTTGAGTGATATTGCAGAGCTAGGCCTGGCTCTTTGTTCTAAGTAGCTCTGTGGGTGGTAATACCAAGGCTGCCAATGCTGCCGAGGCACAGCCAAGGCTGCTAAGCTATACCGAGGCCGGTGAGTCAGTTAGAGGAAGATTATAACGGTTCCAAGAGCTCTGTGCGTTTGAGTGATATTGCAGAGCAGGGCCTGGCTCTTTGTTCTAAGTATAGGACAGCCAAGGCTGCTAAGATATACAGAGGCCAGTGAGTCAGTTAGATGAAGATTATAACGGTTCCAAGAGCTCTGTGTGTTTGAGTGATATTGCAGAGCTAGGCCTGGCTCTTTGATCTAAGTAGCTCTGTGGGTGGTACTGCCAAGGCTGCCAATGCTGCCAAGGAACAGCCAAGGCTGCTAAGATATACAGAGGCCGGTGAGTCAGTTAGATGAAGATTATAACGGTTCCAAGAGCTCTGTGTGTTTGAGTGATATTGCAGAGCTAGGCCTGGCTCTTTGTTCTAAGTATAGGACAGCCATGGCTGCCAATACTGCCAAGGCACAGCCAAGGCTGCTAAGATATACAGAGGCCGGTGAGTCAGTTAGATGAAGATTATAACGGTTCCAAGAGCTCTGTGTGTTTGAGTGATATTGCAGAGCTAGGCCTGGCTCTTTGATCTAAGTAGCTCTGTGGGTGGTACTGCCAAGGCTGCCAATGCTGCCAAGGAACAGCCAAGGCTGCTAAGATATACAGAGGCCAGTGAGTCAGTTAGATGAAGATTATAACGGTTCCAAGAGCTCTGTGTGTTTGAGTGATATTGCAGAGCTGGGCCTGGCTCTTTGTTCTAAGTAGCTCTGTGGGTGGTACTGCCAAGGCTGCCAATACTGCCAAGGCACAGCCAAGGCTGCTAAGATATACAGAGGCCGGTGAGTGAGTTAGATGAAGATTATAACGGTTCCAAGAGCTCTGTGTGTTTGAGTGATATTGCAGAGCTAGGCCTGGCTCTTTGATCTAAGTAGCTCTGTGGGTGGTACTGCCAAGGCTGCCAATACTGCCAAGGCACAGCCAAGGCTGCTAAGATATACAGAGGCCAGTGACTCAGTTAGATGAAGATTATAACGGTTGCAGGAGCTCTGTGTGTTTGAGTGAAAATTCTGAGTTGGGGCTGGCTCTTTGTTCTAAATAGGACAGCCAAGGCTGCTAAGATATACAGAGGCCAGTGAGTCAGTTAGATGAAGATTATAACGGTTGCAGGAGCTCTGTGTGTTTGAGTGAAAATGCTGAGTTAGACCATGCCAGACGGACTGTTTGTCGCAGAGTAAGGCTAACCTGTGCCTATTTAATTGTTTTCTGTTCTTTCAAAACTATATACCTTTCATTATCGATTTCTCCTCAACTCCAGCCACACATGGTTCAAGCAACTTTTCACCTTTTCTCATTGTTTACGAGCTAGCTCAAACCCTAATCTTTATCTTTGCGACCCTAGAATTGCATGTTCTGTGTTTTATCTAAATAAGCTCGCGTACGGCCTTGGCCTTGCCCTCATCTCGATTCTTCCCACCTTCGCCTTCTAATTTTATTTGCATCCATTTCGTAACTCGTTCAGCCAACCTGCTAAAGTGACAGTCATCGTACTGGCATCTTTTTCAATTATGCGCTTTTGATATTTTAAATACACAATATAACTGTTGCTGGGACATTCAGCGGCAGGTACATAAAAGTGAGTCAGTTAGATGAGGATTATAGCGACTGCAACAGCTCTGTGTGTTTGAGTGATATTGCAGAGCTAGGCCTGGCTCTTTGTTCTAAGTAGCTCTGTGGGTGGTAATACCAAGGCTGCCAATGCTGCCGAGGCACAGCCAAGGCTGCTAAGCTATACCGAGGCCGGTGAGTCAGTTAGAGGAAGATTATAACGGTTCCAAGAGCTCTGTGCGTTTGAGTGATATTGCAGAGCAGGGCCTGGCTCTTTGTTCTAAGTATAGGACAGCCAAGGCTGCTAAGATATACAGAGGCCAGTGAGTCAGTTAGATGAAGATTATAACGGTTCCAAGAGCTCTGTGTGTTTGAGTGATATTGCAGAGCTAGGCCTGGCTCTTTGATCTAAGTAGCTCTGTGGGTGGTACTGCCAAGGCTGCCAATGCTGCCAAGGAACAGCCAAGGCTGCTAAGATATACAGAGGCCGGTGAGTCAGTTAGATGAAGATTATAACGGTTCCAAGAGCTCTGTGTGTTTGAGTGATATTGCAGAGCTAGGCCTGGCTCTTTGTTCTAAGTATAGGACAGCCATGGCTGCCAATACTGCCAAGGCACAGCCAAGGCTGCTAAGATATACAGAGGCCGGTGAGTCAGTTAGATGAAGATTATAACGGTTCCAAGAGCTCTGTGTGTTTGAGTGATATTGCAGAGCTAGGCCTGGCTCTTTGATCTAAGTAGCTCTGTGGGTGGTACTGCCAAGGCTGCCAATGCTGCCAAGGAACAGCCAAGGCTGCTAAGATATACAGAGGCCAGTGAGTCAGTTAGATGAAGATTATAACGGTTCCAAGAGCTCTGTGTGTTTGAGTGATATTGCAGAGCTGGGCCTGGCTCTTTGTTCTAAGTAGCTCTGTGGGTGGTACTGCCAAGGCTGCCAATACTGCCAAGGCACAGCCAAGGCTGCTAAGATATACAGAGGCCGGTGAGTGAGTTAGATGAAGATTATAACGGTTCCAAGAGCTCTGTGTGTTTGAGTGATATTGCAGAGCTAGGCCTGGCTCTTTGATCTAAGTAGCTCTGTGGGTGGTACTGCCAAGGCTGCCAATACTGCCAAGGCACAGCCAAGGCTGCTAAGATATACAGAGGCCAGTGACTCAGTTAGATGAAGATTATAACGGTTGCAGGAGCTCTGTGTGTTTGAGTGAAAATTCTGAGTTGGGGCTGGCTCTTTGTTCTAAATAGGACAGCCAAGGCTGCTAAGATATACAGAGGCCGGTGAGTCAGTTAGATGAAGATTATAACGGTTCCAAGAGCTCTGTGTGTTTGAGTGATATTGCAGAGCTAGGCCTGGCTCTTTGTTCTAAGTATAGGACAGCCATGGCTGCCAATACTGCCAAGGCACAGCCAAGGCTGCTAAGATATACAGAGGCCGGTGAGTCAGTTAGATGAAGATTATAACGGTTCCAAGAGCTCTGTGTGTTTGAGTGATATTGCAGAGCTAGGCCTGGCTCTTTGATCTAAGTAGCTCTGTGGGTGGTACTGCCAAGGCTGCCAATGCTGCCAAGGAACAGCCAAGGCTGCTAAGATATACAGAGGCCGGTGAGTGAGTTAGATGAAGATTACAACGGTTCCAAGAGTTCTGTGTGTTCGAGTGATATTGCAGAGCTGGGCCTGGCTCTTTGTTCTAAGTAGCTCTGTGGGTGGTACTGCCAAGGCTGCCAATACTGCCAAGGCACAGCCAAGGCTGCTAAGATATACAGAGGCCAGTGAGTCAGTTAGATGAAGATTATAACGGTTCCAAGAGTTCTGTGTGTTCGAGTGATATTGCAGAGCTAGGCCTGGCTCTTTGATCTAAGTAGCTCTGTGGGTGGTACTGCCAAGGCTGCCAATACTGCCAAGGCACAGCCAAGGCTGCTAAGATATACAGAGGCCAGTGACTCAGTTAGATGAAGATTATAACGGTTGCAGGAGCTCTGTGTGTTTGAGTGAAAATTCTGAGTTGGGGCTGGCTCTTTGTTCTAAATAGGACAGCCAAGGCTGCTAAGATATACAGAGGCCAGTGAGTCAGTTAGATGAAGATTATAACGGTTGCAGGAGCTCTGTGTGTTTGAGTGAAAATGCTGAGTTAGACCATGCCAGACGGACTGTTTGTCGCAGAGTAAGGCTAACCTGTGCCTATTTAATTGTTTTCTGTTCTTTCAAAACTATATACCTTTCATTATCGATTTCTCCTCAACTCCAGCCACACTTGGTTCAAGCAACTTTTCACCTTTTCTCATTGTTTACGAGCTAGCTCAAACCCTAATCTTTATCTTTGCGACCCTAGAATTGCATGTTCTGTGTTTTATCTAAATAAGCTCGCGTACGGCCTTGGCCTTGCCCTCATCTCGATTCTTCCCACCTTCGCCTTCTAATTTTATTTGCATCCATTTCGTAACTCGTTCAGCCAACCTGCTAAAGTGACAGTCATCGTACTGGCATCTTTTTCAATTATGCGCTTTTGATATTTTAAATACACAATATAACTGTTGCTGGGACATTCAGCGGCAGGTACATAAAAGTGAGTCAGTTAGATGAGGATTATAGCGACTGCAACAGCTCTGTGTGTTTGAGTGATATTGCAGAGCTAGGCCTGGCTCTTTGTTCTAAGTAGCTCTGTGGGTGGTAATACCAAGGCTGCCAATGCTGCCGAGGCACAGCCAAGGCTGCTAAGCTATACCGAGGCCGGTGAGTCAGTTAGAGGAAGATTATAACGGTTCCAAGAGCTCTGTGCGTTTGAGTGATATTGCAGAGCAGGGCCTGGCTCTTTGTTCTAAGTATAGGACAGCCAAGGCTGCTAAGATATACAGAGGCCAGTGAGTCAGTTAGATGAAGATTATAACGGTTCCAAGAGCTCTGTGTGTTTGAGTGATATTGCAGAGCTAGGCCTGGCTCTTTGATCTAAGTAGCTCTGTGGGTGGTACTGCCAAGGCTGCCAATGCTGCCAAGGAACAGCCAAGGCTGCTAAGATATACAGAGGCCGGTGAGTCAGTTAGATGAAGATTATAACGGTTCCAAGAGCTCTGTGTGTTTGAGTGATATTGCAGAGCTAGGCCTGGCTCTTTGTTCTAAGTATAGGACAGCCATGGCTGCCAATACTGCCAAGGCACAGCCAAGGCTGCTAAGATATACAGAGGCCGGTGAGTCAGTTAGATGAAGATTATAACGGTTCCAAGAGCTCTGTGTGTTTGAGTGATATTGCAGAGCTAGGCCTGGCTCTTTGATCTAAGTAGCTCTGTGGGTGGTACTGCCAAGGCTGCCAATGCTGCCAAGGAACAGCCAAGGCTGCTAAGATATACAGAGGCCAGTGAGTCAGTTAGATGAAGATTATAACGGTTCCAAGAGCTCTGTGTGTTTGAGTGATATTGCAGAGCTGGGCCTGGCTCTTTGTTCTAAGTAGCTCTGTGGGTGGTACTGCCAAGGCTGCCAATACTGCCAAGGCACAGCCAAGGCTGCTAAGATATACAGAGGCCGGTGAGTGAGTTAGATGAAGATTATAACGGTTCCAAGAGCTCTGTGTGTTTGAGTGATATTGCAGAGCTAGGCCTGGCTCTTTGATCTAAGTAGCTCTGTGGGTGGTACTGCCAAGGCTGCCAATACTGCCAAGGCACAGCCAAGGCTGCTAAGATATACAGAGGCCAGTGACTCAGTTAGATGAAGATTATAACGGTTGCAGGAGCTCTGTGTGTTTGAGTGAAAATTCTGAGTTGGGGCTGGCTCTTTGTTCTAAATAGGACAGCCAAGGCTGCTAAGATATACAGAGGCCGGTGAGTCAGTTAGATGAAGATTATAACGGTTCCAAGAGCTCTGTGTGTTTGAGTGATATTGCAGAGCTAGGCCTGGCTCTTTGTTCTAAGTATAGGACAGCCATGGCTGCCAATACTGCCAAGGCACAGCCAAGGCTGCTAAGATATACAGAGGCCGGTGAGTCAGTTAGATGAAGATTATAACGGTTCCAAGAGCTCTGTGTGTTTGAGTGATATTGCAGAGCTAGGCCTGGCTCTTTGATCTAAGTAGCTCTGTGGGTGGTACTGCCAAGGCTGCCAATGCTGCCAAGGAACAGCCAAGGCTGCTAAGATATACAGAGGCCGGTGAGTGAGTTAGATGAAGATTACAACGGTTCCAAGAGTTCTGTGTGTTCGAGTGATATTGCAGAGCTGGGCCTGGCTCTTTGTTCTAAGTAGCTCTGTGGGTGGTACTGCCAAGGCTGCCAATACTGCCAAGGCACAGCCAAGGCTGCTAAGATATACAGAGGCCAGTGAGTCAGTTAGATGAAGATTATAACGGTTCCAAGAGTTCTGTGTGTTCGAGTGATATTGCAGAGCTAGGCCTGGCTCTTTGATCTAAGTAGCTCTGTGGGTGGTACTGCCAAGGCTGCCAATACTGCCAAGGCACAGCCAAGGCTGCTAAGATATACAGAGGCCAGTGACTCAGTTAGATGAAGATTATAACGGTTGCAGGAGCTCTGTGTGTTTGAGTGAAAATTCTGAGTTGGGGCTGGCTCTTTGTTCTAAATAGGACAGCCAAGGCTGCTAAGATATACAGAGGCCAGTGAGTCAGTTAGATGAAGATTATAACGGTTGCAGGAGCTCTGTGTGTTTGAGTGAAAATGCTGAGTTAGACCATGCCAGACGGACTGTTTGTCGCAGAGTAAGGCTAACCTGTGCCTATTTAATTGTTTTCTGTTCTTTCAAAACTATATACCTTTCATTATCGATTTCTCCTCAACTCCAGCCACACTTGGTTCAAGCAACTTTTCACCTTTTCTCATTGTTTACGAGCTAGCTCAAACCCTAATCTTTATCTTTGCGACCCTAGAATTGCATGTTCTGTGTTTTATCTAAATAAGCTCGCGTACGGCCTTGGCCTTGCCCTCATCTCGATTCTTCCCACCTTCGCCTTCTAATTTTATTTGCATCCATTTCGTAACTCGTTCAGCCAACCTGCTAAAGTGACAGTCATCGTACTGGCATCTTTTTCAATTATGCGCTTTTGATATTTTAAATACACAATATAACTGTTGCTGGGACATTCAGCGGCAGGTACATAAAAGTGAGTCAGTTAGATGAGGATTATAGCGACTGCAACAGCTCTGTGTGTTTGAGTGATATTGCAGAGCTAGGCCTGGCTCTTTGTTCTAAGTAGCTCTGTGGGTGGTAATACCAAGGCTGCCAATGCTGCCGAGGCACAGCCAAGGCTGCTAAGCTATACCGAGGCCGGTGAGTCAGTTAGAGGAAGATTATAACGGTTCCAAGAGCTCTGTGCGTTTGAGTGATATTGCAGAGCAGGGCCTGGCTCTTTGTTCTAAGTATAGGACAGCCAAGGCTGCTAAGATATACAGAGGCCAGTGAGTCAGTTAGATGAAGATTATAACGGTTCCAAGAGCTCTGTGTGTTTGAGTGATATTGCAGAGCTAGGCCTGGCTCTTTGATCTAAGTAGCTCTGTGGGTGGTACTGCCAAGGCTGCCAATGCTGCCAAGGAACAGCCAAGGCTGCTAAGATATACAGAGGCCGGTGAGTCAGTTAGATGAAGATTATAACGGTTCCAAGAGCTCTGTGTGTTTGAGTGATATTGCAGAGCTAGGCCTGGCTCTTTGTTCTAAGTATAGGACAGCCATGGCTGCCAATACTGCCAAGGCACAGCCAAGGCTGCTAAGATATACAGAGGCCGGTGAGTCAGTTAGATGAAGATTATAACGGTTCCAAGAGCTCTGTGTGTTTGAGTGAAAATGCTGAGTTGGGGCTGGCTCTTTGTTCTAAGTATAGGACAGCCAAGGCTGCTAAGATATACAGAGGCCAGTGAGTCAGTTAGATGAAGATTATAACGGTTCCAAGAGCTCTGTGTGTTTGAGTGATATTGCAGAGCTGGGCCTGGCTCTTTGTTCTAAGTAGCTCTGTGGGTGGTACTGCCAAGGCTGCCAATACTGCCAAGGCACAGCCAAGGCTGCTAAGATATACAGAGGCCGGTGAGTGAGTTAGATGAAGATTATAACGGTTCCAAGAGCTCTGTGTGTTTGAGTGATATTGCAGAGCTAGGCCTGGCTCTTTGATCTAAGTAGCTCTGTGGGTGGTACTGCCAAGGCTGCCAATACTGCCAAGGCACAGCCAAGGCTGCTAAGATATACAGAGGCCAGTGACTCAGTTAGATGAAGATTATAACGGTTGCAGGAGCTCTGTGTGTTTGAGTGAAAATTCTGAGTTGGGGCTGGCTCTTTGTTCTAAATAGGACAGCCAAGGCTGCTAAGATATACAGAGGCCAGTGAGTCAGTTAGATGAAGATTATAACGGTTGCAGGAGCTCTGTGTGTTTGAGTGAAAATGCTGAGTTAGACCATGCCAGACGGACTGTTTGTCGCAGAGTAAGGCTAACCTGTGCCTATTTAATTGTTTTCTGTTCTTTCAAAACTATATACCTTTCATTATCGATTTCTCCTCAACTCCAGCCACACTTGGTTCAAGCAACTTTTCACCTTTTCTCATTGTTTACGAGCTAGCTCAAACCCTAATCTTTATCTTTGCGACCCTAGAATTGCATGTTCTGTGTTTTATCTAAATAAGCTCGCGTACGGCCTTGGCCTTGCCCTCATCTCGATTCTTCCCACCTTCGCCTTCTAATTTTATTTGCATCCATTTCGTAACTCGTTCAGCCAACCTGCTAAAGTGACAGTCATCGTACTGGCATCTTTTTCAATTATGCGCTTTTGATATTTTAAATACACAATATAACTGTTGCTGGGACATTCAGCGGCAGGTACATAAAAGTGAGTCAGTTAGATGAGGATTATAGCGACTGCAACAGCTCTGTGTGTTTGAGTGATATTGCAGAGCTAGGCCTGGCTCTTTGTTCTAAGTAGCTCTGTGGGTGGTAATACCAAGGCTGCCAATGCTGCCGAGGCACAGCCAAGGCTGCTAAGCTATACCGAGGCCGGTGAGTCAGTTAGAGGAAGATTATAACGGTTCCAAGAGCTCTGTGCGTTTGAGTGATATTGCAGAGCAGGGCCTGGCTCTTTGTTCTAAGTATAGGACAGCCAAGGCTGCAAAATACTGCCAAGGCACAGCCAAGGCTGCTAAGATATACAGAGGCCGGTGAGTCAGTTAGATGAAGATTATAACGGTTCCAAGAGCTCTGTGTGTTTGAGTGATATTGCAGAGCAGGGCCTGGCTCTTTGTTCTAAGTATAGGATAGCCAAGGCTGCTAAGATATACAGAGGCCAGTGAGTCAGTTAGATGAAGATTATAACGGTTCCAAGAGCTCTGTGTGTTTGAGTGATATTGCAGAGCTGGGCCTGGCTCTTTGTTCTAAGTAGCTCTGTGGGTGGTACTGCCAAGGCTGCCAATGCTGCCGAGGCACAGCCAAGGCTGCTAAGCTATACCGAGGCCGGTGAGTCAGTTAGATGAAGATTATAACGGTTCCAAGAGCTCTGTGTGTTTGAGTGATATTGCAGAGCAGGGCCTGGCTCTTTGTTCTAAGTATAGGACAGCCAAGGCTGCTAAGATATACAGAGGCCAGTGAGTCAGTTAGATGAAGATTATAACGGTTCCAAGAGCTCTGTGTGTTTGAGTGATATTGCAGAGCTGGGCCTGGCTCTTTGTTCTAAGTAGCTCTGTGGGTGGTACTGCCAAGGCTGCCAATACTGCCAAGGCACAGCCAAGGCTGCTAAGATATACAGAGGCCGGTGAGTGAGTTAGATGAA